>JAVXUO010000211.1:0-228659 GCA_033065855.1 Escallonia rubra
ATTTATCACATTTATTAAGTCCCACTCAATTTTTTGCACGACCTTATTCCTGTAGACATAAAGAAGTATATTAAATGTAATAAGATATATGTAAAATAGCTAATACCAAAAGAAATAGAGAACATACCGCTCTTGCTCCCGTGTTCTTAGCTCTCGTAACACCATTCGTCCCAAGTCAAGTCCAGACATTCTAACTGTGATGGGCATCCCAGGGCATATGACCCTAGTTTTTGTTACCTATAAGTTTAGTGTTCTTAATGTTAGACATTTTCTTTTGTAAGATGTTATATGGTATTAGACTTAAAAGTTTGTTTGATACCTTGAGCTTATTTACTATGCTTCCATTGTTGTATTCTATCTACATGTAACAGAGATCCAATTGATTAAGAAGGTTATTGAAGGTGTCTTTATTAGCTCTGACATTGTACATGTTGTAGTCGACATTACTTCCTGCATTTTCAGTTATAATATTGAACGTTTAGAATCTTTATATTCCTCGAGTTGAATGTAGAGACAGAATATAAATTGAAACTATAATACAACGGTCATGGCTATAAGTAAAAGTCCAGTGAATCTGCTTTGGGTGTTTACGCATAGACGTGACGCTTGTAACACTTCTTTGTAAACAACGTTCTTTATGTATACTGCATCCATGTTGTCAATCATTCCTTTCTTAACCAATATCTTTGTCGCTTCATTTGATGATCCTCTGGACAATGCAACGTATAGTTACCCATGATTGAATACATAATCCGGAAGGTATATCCCCATATTCGGTATTGTTTGACCTTGTGCTTTGTTGATTGTGAAAGCAAAACTAAGGCGCACTGGAAATTGGTAACAAATCATCTCAAATGGAAGATTTGCACTATCAGTTATTCTTAATTTTATTTTAGGCAAGAATGCCCTTATGTTGTCCCGTCATAACTTCGACATCTATATAAGTGTCATGAAGGTCACGACACAACAGCCTTGTACCGTTGCATAAACCAATCTTTGGATCAATATTTCTTAGCAACATAACATGAGGCCCTTTTTTTTAATCTCAGAACGTGTGGGGGCAAACCCACCGGGTGTAATGGAATTGAGAAACTCCGGTTGATATAGAAGACGTGCGTCAATCTCAACTTTATCATATGAGTAGTAGATACGTTCATCCCCTGAATATTTTTGGATCACCTTCTCATTCAACATATCAACATGCTCATTTAATAGCGTTACCAATGCTTTGTCAGTCATATATCTTTGGTTGTTAGCATGCGAATCTAAATTGGGAAAAACTTTATCGATTAATTTGTCCACGGACTACGGTCATTCCCAATCTACAACCATGGTTGGATTAACCTCAATCATCTCATCAACAACAGTGCGAATCAAAATTTTAAGCTATTAAAATCATAAAATGAGTCGTTTTGAAGTAAAAGCCTAAGGATCTTTAAAATTTAGGCAAATTACACTTATGTCCCTGAGGTTAGGATATAGTTACAGGTAAGGACAATAGTTTGGACACATTACACTTATGTCCGTTGACCAAACGGAATCTTAAAAACCCTAACGGTTTTCGTGAAAAGACATTATTACCCCTTAGTTGAAACCTTATTTTTTTTAATGCCACTACTTCAACCTTTCCCCCACCCCCCAACACCCCCCCCCCCCCCCGCCCCACCCCCTTTCCCACACCACCCCCAACCCCATTTCTTTCTTTCAAGCTCCATCTGTGCCACCCCTCCCCCTTCCCGTCACCCGTCTGCCTCCTCTTTCCCCGTCACGCTGTCATGCCCACAACCTCTTCCCCGGCGCCGCACCCCCGTCTGCCTCCCCCTTCCCATGCGCAACCCGTCTGAACTCCCTCGTCACTGGCGTTGCACCCCGTCTTCCTCCCTCATCACTAGCGCTGCACCTCGTCTTCCTCCCTCGTCACCGGCGCTTCATCCCGTCTTTCTCCCCCGTCCTCGGCCCGCCATGGCTTGAACCCAGATGAAGATAGAAAGGGGATCTGGGTCAGATCTGAAGTGGAGATGGTGATGGCGGGTGAAAGTAGAGGTGGGTCTCGTCGGTGGCGGCAGCAGGTGTGGTGAGTAGTGAGGGTGCGTTACTTTGTGCGGCGGCGTGGGGCGATGAAGCTGTCGGCGTAAGACGAGGGAAGGGGCTGCTGCGGGGGGCGAGGTGGGGGGAGAGGCGAGATGGAAGGGGAAAGGCGACGCTGGCAGAAGATTGGTCGCCGGCGGTAATTTGAAAATTAGGGTTTTCATACAAACCCTAAAAAACCCTAATTCTAATTTGAACATTTAAACCATTATATTGGACATAAGTGTAATTGCCTAAAAAACCTTAATCCTAATTTGAACATTTAAACCATTATATTGGACATAAGTGTAATTGCCTAAAAAACCTTAATCCTAATTTGAACATTTAAACCATTATATTGGACATAAGTGTAATTTATCCAAACTGTTGTCCTTACCTATAATTTAAACCATTAACTGCAATAAAGGGCATTATTGCCATTTTGACAATATATAACGATGACATCATAAAAAAATATATTTTTTTGACAGAACCCTAACGGATGGACACAAGTGTTACAAAATTAGAGTTTTTTGGTAAAAATATTACATTTTGAAACTCAGATATCCTTGCTGTAATTACACCATAACCTCAAGGATATAAGTGTAATTTGCCTTTAAAATTTTAAGCGTTCACTAGCATCCGAAAAGAATTCACAGTAAAAACATTTCCCTGTAACGTCCGATATTCTTAGACCGCGACGGCGACCATCACGTATCCCAATATAGCCCGATACCCTTGCACCACGACCGTTAAATGTCGTGATAGTGCGATTCAAAATCATGAGCACGTCGACTAAACACTGAAGACAGTAGTTGCACAACCAGACAGCAAGATGAGCGAGCGCGACAGAAGTACTCGCGACCGAGAAGATCGGAATCGAGATCGTGAGCGAGACAGGGACAAGGACAGAACCAGAGTAGAGAGAGATGACCGGGACCGGAACCGGGACCGAGACCGGCACCGGGACCACGATTATCGGGACCGGAAGGACCGAGAGCGGAGCAAACGCTCCCAGACACCGGACCGCACCCGGTCCCGTCATACGCGTTCCCGTACCCGCTCGCCGGACCGAAAGCGCTCCCGCTCCCGCTCTGTGGACAGGCGGCGCCACAACCGCGACCGCACGCCGTCCGCCGAACCTCATCGTAAGCGCCACAAGCACGATGAAGACGGTGAGAAGGACCCGCACAGAGCGGCTGCTGTTGTGTCCGAATTCGTTGACAAAATCGCGAGGGAGCAGAAGCAGAAGCACGGCAGGGGCTCGGCGGAGGAAGGCGGCGGCTCGCCGGCGGTTGATTCGGACGAGGTTGAGATGATGAAGAAGATGGGGATTCCGGTAGGCTTTGATTCGACCAAGGGGAAGCCGGTGGATGGCAACGACGTGAGTGGAGTGAGAGCGGTTACGAAGAGGCAACCGAGGCAGTACATGAATCGGCGCGGGGGGTTTAATCGGCCGTTGCCTGCTGAAAAGAACCGTTGATTGATTACTCGAGGTTAGGGTTTTTATGTTTCGATTACTGGTACTACTGTAGTCTTTATGTTTTCTAGGGTTCGAAAATACTTGCTATTATTTTCCTATTTTGTTCAATTATGAAATGCGATGGTTATTGAAAAAATGGTTTGTATGAAATCTGCAATTTCCTATATAAATAATGTCAATCTTAAATGAAGTTGTTAAATGGGGCTTGCAGAGCTTTTTCTCGACTACACTTGCCTTGAAGAATATCCGGGACCATGGTGTGTATAGGTTCAAGTTAGGAACTACAATAGATCAAAATGGAGTTTTATTGAAGAAACATAAACTTTGCATGGGGCAGGAGCGTAGAGACTAGGAGAATCCGAGTTGGGTGCGGCTTTATCGAACAAATATTTTTTACATTTTTGTGCAATTTATAATTTATGTTATGTATGGGAGCTCAAATTTGTGAATCTCAAGATATGCGAATTGTGCAACTAAAAATAGGAAGTTGGCTGCGGATTAAATTGGTATTGTAACATGCTTATGAAGATATTTTCACTCTTTTCAAGCGGGTCGTCTTCGTAGGCCGTGACTGAGTATCCGCCCTTTTGAGGTTGTCGTCTTTATTTCTCTGACAGACCGTTACTCCATTTCTTCTTATTCTTATTTGTATTTTTTCTTTTGCAAATGCGTGAAGCAGGCAGCAAGATAGTGTAATTGGTCGATGTACCTATAGGCCCATATTGGTGTAGAAAACCTCTTCAAAGTTCTGATAAATTAGTGAGTATTATTAAATAAGATACTTTGCATTGTTACTTAATCTTCTGCCCTACAGGTTTTTTTACTGACTACTTCCCACTTGAGGTTCACCTGTCATTTCAGATGTAAAAAGTAAGTACTAACTCTTAGGGATTTAAACAGTAATCAAATCAGTGGTTAAAGATAAACACTGATCAAAGTGGCTTGCTTTCATTAGACATCTTTGCAAAGCGGCTTCTTCGAGTTGAGTAATACTTCAATTTTATTTGTTTGTAACGACTTTTACGTGTTCCAACAATGTCAACTTGTTAATGTTAATCTTTTGGTCTCTATATTATCGCCATCAATAGGATTGAGGAGCTGACTGAAATTTATTGAATGGGGAGATATTGCTTTTACGCAAAATCACAGGCGAAACTGCAATTCTACCGGGTGAGTTTATGCACTCTTGAAAAATTTACATTTTGAGGAGAATTGCACGAAGTAGTCGACTGTAATAATGTGAATAATTCATATTGTTTATGGTTATATAATCCTAGAACAGTGCTTCCTGGAATAGGATTGTTGCGTGCATGGGTGCACTGGGAAATGGGGTAAGCAATGCACTATTTGACATATAGCTAGTAAAGCAAGTTGGTGAGAAGATAGGAGCTTACCTTAATTTTAAAGTCTCCTACCTTCTTGACATTTAGAAGTCAAATAACCTTAGCGTCACCACTACCAACGTTGTATAGTACTCGCCGTTTTTTAATTATCCTGTCAGCTTATGCCAAATAACATCACACATCTACTTCTATATACTTACGTACTATGTCCGCGAATCTCCAAGCAATTGGAATTGGAGTTTTTCTAGTGTAACTATAAGGTTCTGCTCCTGTTTAGATTACGAAGTGCATGATGATGGTTAATTTTAGTTATTGGGTAACAAGTATAGGATGTATGCTTCAGAGTAGAAAAAGCATACAATGCTCCATGTTCTTGAGATTTGTGGGGTGTGTGAGTACGGTTACCCCCACTGTTGTTTGGGAAGCTTGAGTTTTGTTCGTCATCTTTGGGATTAGTGAGCCTGGTGTTGATCTTCTTTGTTTCCTTTTCTAGGGTAATCCTCTTCTAGGCCAGGAACTGTATCTCGGTTGAGCTCCCTGGGCCCTACATTGTGGGTCCACTTCCCACCTCGCATGCCACTCTAGGGTCCTATCTTGTTCCCCACTTCGAGCCCTTCCGACTTCGCAGGGCGTATCATCCTCTCACGTTGAAGAAACTAAATCTGGATTTTTCCCCAAGTTCTTTTGTTTCATAATGTTTTGACAACCACAATAAGATTGTCCATGATCCAGTAGCCCTTTTCATCTTAGTGTACAGAGTCAGCGGGATTAATGCACAGCCCTTTTAGCATCGGATACATAGAATCTTCACTGGGAATGTTCCAGAAGGCTATTGGGCAAATGGACTCTAACTTCTATGGGGTCACATTGGCCCAATATCCTTTTGGATTTGGATAGCCTAGTAATTGAGTCATATCATAAAGTCTTTGAGCTGATCCTATGTTCTTGTGGATTGCATTTAAAATGCTATTGGAAGCAGAATTACCTGATTCCTCCACCCCTAGAGAGAGAGAGTCCCGCGTACTGGAACCCATGACCTGAAACATGGTACTTTAGTAAGCTAAATCTGGAGAACCAAAAACATGGACAAATTCATAAAAATATACCTACCAAAGGGATCCGAAAATTTGATCATCGGAGAACCGCGTTCAGAAATAGCAAGCCAACTACCTACCCCCAACGTGCTGTGCGCCCACAAATAGACGAACCATGTAGCCATATCTGTACCACGTACCGAAGCGAACCACCAATTAGGTGACATTTATTGGAATATGGGCTGTACCTTCACGGGCTTTTATTTAAGTAGCGCCAGAATTTAGTTCAGAATGTAATAGCACGCATGATAGGATGTGGGGCTCTTTATAGCTTGAGTAAGCAAAGTGAAGAAGGCAATTTTGGAGATCGGATCAATTGCAAGGCATGGATTATTTGGACGAATTTAGTGATTTATTAATTTTAGGTTCCTTAAGGCAACTTACTCTTGGAAAGTGTATGGTTTCTTTGTCAAGATCATTTCAAAAGTTAGACATTAGGTTTTTCAGGACATGCCTGTAATAGTGACTCACGGGGCTTATACAATAATGGTGTGTATTGGCTTAGTTACTATCTGTGTGGGATCGACTTCAACGTATAGTCCTATTTGAATTAGGAGTTCTACTGGTCTATTTTAAAGCAGCAAAGCTTAAGTGGTCCTCTTCAATGGCCTAACTACACGAGCTCTATGAGGGCTATCGTAATAAAGGACATGATCCTATGTACACACAGGGTCAAAAATTATGTTTTGTATGGACATTGTTTCTTTAAGGATAGTTGTACTTTCAATCTTATTAACAATATAAGCCAACTCACTGCCTTCGTACTGAACTCAGTTCATGTCACTTTTGCCAATTTCCATGATCTTACAAGACTTCCACCCGAACTGGAAGACCACCTCCATCTGCAAGTTCTGGTAATTGTAATGATTAATTGCTTATGTCGTCCCTAAATTCACAATACCTCCTCTAACTGCATCGAGTACTCTGCTCTGCAAATGGCGTCTTTATGGGACTAACAAGTGACTAGTGACACGCAAACTGGGTTGCAAAAACCAAAGAACCTTTTGCTGTCTCTGTAAGAAGACGGCCATTGGCAATCAAGACAAGGACTTTTGGACCCCATAAAGGGAATTGCACAAGATTGATCGGGGATCTGTTTGGTGGGAGTTCATTGCGCCAAATAGAGCGTAAGACTTTTGTAGTCAAAAGGTTGGATTGAAAGAGGAACACGCGTGTTTGATGAAAATGTGGTTCTGGTTCCGCAAATGGTTTGGGGCTTTTTTATTAAAGGAAAATTGTGGTTCATGATTAGTTCTTTTATGGGGTGGTGAGGGTGTGGGTACTGGGTGGTGAACCAGCAATGGCGTGGTGACGGCATAGACGGTGGTCGTCATGGATGATGGAGGTTGGTCATTGAGGTTTAATAGGAGAAAGAGTGAGACTGAAAAAAAGGTTGACTTAAGAGATGAAACAATTGAGCAGGAACATAAATGTAATTAGCTCCATCTGCATAATGGTTGAGGGCTTAAAAATGGCAAGAAGAAAAAGCTATGTTCTCAGCCTTCCGTGGATGGGGTAATGGACAGGGAGACCATCGCTGGCCACTTTGTATAGCTATAATTTCCTATTGGCTTTGTAGAATTTTGTTGCAAGAAATTTTTTAGGTTTGAGCTAAGGGTTTTTGCCAGTAGCAGGTAACTGGGTTCAAGTACAGCTATGCAAGTTCTCGCGACTCTATATAGTTTTTCCGTTGCTCCAGGTATTTTATTTTCTTTAGGTTTAGCTCATAGTTAGCGGTGTCATCTTATCTCATTGTGGCGACTTAATGCATATAGCGATTACTAGGAAGTTTCTGTTCTTTGTTGTCCTATCATTCTAGGATTTTAGTTTCTATCATTTCAATTGCGTAAGGGAATTTCACGGCTTCTTCTTTATCATTTTCTTTTCTTTTTATTCAGGGTTTCCATTCCTTGTTCGGTCGCTCTGAGTAGAACCGTACGTTTAGGAAATCCCTTTCTGAGAGGTTCTTAGGACTAAAGAATTCATTGTCCAAAATATTCGTGGACTTTGAAGTACTGGAAAGAGATATGTACTCATGTCATCGTAACTAGATTATATGGCTCCTTACTAAAGGAAGGACAACGGTTGTGGTATACATCTTTCTTGTGCTATCATGATTAGATGGGTAAGAGGAAACACAACTTGGCCTGTATTTATATCGATGCCTGGATAATGTTGGTCTCTCTTTCCTTGTATCAACTGTAGCTCTATGCATGTAATGTATATATTTGTATATTTTTGTGCGTGTGTTTATGTGTTGTGGTTTGGTATCATATTTACTTGTACGATGCACAATGGTTCGATCATATGGCTGGTCAAAATTAATTGTCTTATTTATATGAATATGCGGATAGGTGGAAGCCCCACTTGGTTTAGGTGGGGATAGTATTATTATGCAATGCATTTTTGGTGATAGTTAGGCTTTAGGTTGACAATGCTACTGCGCATATTGAGTCGCTTACAAGCTAATGAATTCTTGTCCTCGAAGCTTTATGTTCAATACCAAAAGACAGAAGTTTTACGTTCTTAAATCATCTGCTTCTGGTCATTACAGGTGGAGAAAAAGCTGCTCGCACAAATGAGGTTCAGCGGTCTGATGCTCGAAACCAAGCAACCCAGTTCATATGACAAAAATCATGTAACGTACTCCTAAATTTGTTTGAAGATGTATTCTATTGCCACCCTGACTACCTTTCTGTTTAGAGTTTCGTTGCTTTATCGTATCTGATCTGATCTTGGCACATTCCGGTTATTATCATGCAACATCTTTTGCCCAGTGCTTCCCCACTGGATTCATCTTATGCACAAAGATATCAGATCCCTCCCTCCCTCCCTCTTGCTTGCTTATGTGATCCAATTGGGAACTCGGACAAAGTTACTCATACCAACATTGAAAATGCAGATTTTTCTATTAGAAGATACATCGACTTGGAGTACAAGACTCGACATTAAACAGGCCACAATATATTCTTTGTTAACCAAACGGCAGTGGTTGTTTCTCTCAAACTCCCAACTGACCCATAACCACTATTGAATCTCTAATTTTGACGAAGTTGGCTTGAAGTGAAGGATTCTTGAAATATTTTAAGTTGTGGGTTCTTATGTTTAGGTGATCTATCTAGACCGTAAACATGTGAAACCAGCCTGTGGCGAAAATTTGATGGGGTACAACAAGAAAACCGTCGTTATAAATTGTGAATCTAGCGAGTTTACTACAATTTTTTTATTTTTTTTATTTTTTATGCTCTAACTTGGAGAATTACCCGGGGGGTGGGGGGTAGGTTTTGGGGGAGTGGGTCGTGACTCCCACGTGGACATTTTTTTATTTTTTTAACAAATTTACAGTCCCTCAGTGTTCGGAATGATTTGGTTCAAAAATATTACTTTTGTACTTTTGAAATGTTAGGTCCTCAAGTTGTATTTGGGTGATACTTTAAGGTACAGATTTGAAATTAGTTCAATATTTCAGTGTAGTTATGGCCCCTTCTTAGAGGTATAATTGCAGTTTGTAGTCATAAGTTTTCGCTTTATGTACATCCTCTTTTTTTTCATTTCTAGATTGGTAATGAGAAATCGTGTTTTTAAACATGTTTGTGATTCTTATGGTTTCGATAATCCATTTGTCCATCAACATTGTTCCTGTCTAGAATAATACCTTTTTACTCTTTCTCCTAAGTACCTAGAACAAAACTATGAGCAAGGAAGCAAATGAAGGGTTTGTTTGAAATTACTTCAAGTTTTGGTTTTCTGTTTCCAAAAAACTAAAAATCAGTTTAGTTTTTATTTTTAACAAAAAATAAATGGGTGTTTGATTACCTAGTTTTTATTTTGAATTTTTCTTTGAGCGGAGACGGCGACATCAAGGTATGTCTTCGATCTTGGTCGATCTAAGTAGATCTGCTCGATCGACGTATTTTTCAATGTTGGCCGGAGGTGGCCGGAATCTAACCGGAGGCGACCGGATCTTCGTCGGCGCTTTTTGACCGTCATTTTTGAATGCTCCTTCAGATTTTCAATTCAGTTCTTATCTGTTTCCTGTTCCTTAGTGGTGGAGGTTCGGGTTGTGGTTGGTTGTTTGGTCCTAATAGTAGTAGCAGGGCTCGGGATAGAAGGGCTTAGCCTTGGTTCTGGGGTTGGTTCTTGGAGTTCGTGGGGTCTTAGGATTGGGGGTTAGGGGGTGGGGTGTAGGGGTGAGTTTCTGTTGGACTTGAAGTGGGGGGGATTCGGGACCTGGGAGGGGGGGGGGGGGGAGATTTGTCTTTGGCTTTTGGGCAATCAGTTCTGGGCAAGGGGATTTGTGGGGGGGGGGGGGGTGGGGTTGGTTTTTAGGGCTCTGTGCTAGGTTCGAGCATTCTATGTGTGTCTACTTTGGTAAGCTTGGTAAGTTGTGGATGAGTTGTGGTTCCTCAACCCTATATTGCGACAATTTAGGATTTATTTCGGGTTAGTCGAAGGATGGACATTGGGGTGTTGAAGATCCTGGGAGGTGTGATGGACTCTTAAACTGTATGCTCACCTTTGTGTCGTGCGGTTCCCGATTGTCTGCATTATTGTTACCACTTTATAGTTTGTTCTCATTTATGTTCCTGTAATTTTTGCATGTTACTTTAAGTGAATTAAAGTGTAGGATATGCTATGTTCTAATCCAATTGTAATGTGTATAAGTTTATTAGGTTTGTTGTTAGCATCGGCCTTCGTGATCATGTATACTGAGTCACGGGAATGTCGTGACCGATAATTTCTTTAAGCTTTACAACAGAGCGACTGTGTATTTTTAAATTATCAATGCAATTCTCTTATTATAAAAAAAAAAACGAAAATTGTGTGTCAAACGCTTTTTTTTCCTCCAGTTTATAAAACTAGAGAAAAAATTGAAAACGGAATAGATTTCAAATGCTACCGAAGTTAACACCTATATGATAATACGAAAGAGAACTTAGGAGTTGAAGTTGTATCTATGTAAAAGCGGAAGATACTCTTTAATTATATCCAAATGCATGTACAAATAACTTTCGAATCTCCGAGACACATGCTTAAAACATGTTCAGATGTCCTCCTAACAAAAGAAAAAATTAATTACTTTTCAAAAAAAAAAGTTTGAAAATGACAACAATAGTCGTAAGCCCGAGCTTGCAAGGACGAAGTCAAACCTGAAAAAAAGAAATTGAAGATAAGACCACTTGCAGTGAAGAGGCAATCTGCCAAATATTGGTGTTCTGAACATTCTGGAAATCAGAATAAGGAGAGGATGCTTGCGACAGAGGCTCGTACTCGAGAGTCTCTTGCTTTGTTTTAACTTACATGTTCAACTATACTGTATATTGTGGATGCAAACAAATTCATTTATAAGATGATGCTTTGAAGTAATGAGAATATTTAGGACCATATTGTCCTTGTATTGAAATATACTCTTTATGCAGGATTATTGTCTATAAATTGTTGAGATTCATCTTACTATTACCTATACACTGTTGAGATTGGTTGGCAGACTCTTCTTATAAGTGGCAAAACGAGTGCGACACACGATTTTCTTGTGTGATGAAGGGCCACCACGTGTCAAGAGGGAGCTAATGCGATGGGAGCAGGATTCAGAGAAGTAAGGAGTTATGTATACTACTATTAAGGGTGACTAGTCCTATGATGAAATATTTTTTGCACTCCTAATTATAGCCTTTATTCTACCTTTTAAAGTTATTCTACCCCTGTCCTACAAAAAATTAGCAATGGCTATTAAAGTAATTTTAAACAAAATCTACCTTATAAATTCTAGTCCCGCTGTATTTTTAACTACATATAACTCCCTTTCTTTTTTTTCTAATTTTCTTTACCATCTCTTCTATTTCTCTCTTCTTCTCCCTCTGGAGTCCAACCTCTCTAATTTGCAATCTTATATGCTATGATATTTTACCTTTCGATATACATTTATCAAGCCAAATTATAATTTCTACATTGTCAGAGCCTCAAACACAAGTTATACGATATATATTCGACAAACTTAGACACTCATGAATCTCATAACCAATAATCCCAATTCCCAATTATCCGATATTCTTTTGGAAAAACAAACCAAATTTGTACTTTTTTAGACCACGCCACCACCACTGCCGCCTCATCATGTGCCTGTAAAGTACCCAAAATACCCTTCCACTTACTAGGCACAATCTCTACCACAAGGTTGTAAATATGTCCCCGAAAGGAGGGCAACCGTAAAGCTGTTGAAAACCATAAATCGAGACCTCGGCACTGTAACTCACCAGCTCCACAGGGCTAGCTCTACTCTGCTCAGAGAATGAGGCTCCAGAGAGAGAGGGACGTTTCCATGGGTGGTTGCCCCTCTCTGTCAAAGATGATCCTAACCCCTCCATCAGAGCCAATGATTTCTTCTGTCCCTAAGATCAATCAACAGCCCTCTCTCTCTCTGTCTCTCTCTGTATCTGTCTATCTATCTATCTATCTATCTATCTATATATATATACATGCATGTACCATATCTTCTCTTTCCTTTTTCTTTTCCACATTCAAAACTATAATAACAAAAGGCTGTGATGACAAGATCTTGCTGAGCAAATCGGGCACTGTGAATCTGACCCGTATCTTGGCGGGGCAAGACCCAGGTGGGTATGTGGGAGATCCATCTGGTTTTTCCTCACATGCAACTGGGTGTTTGCAGCCATGGCGAGCCACATCCTTTGCCTGATCTTACATAGATCTGAGCCTTCCACCAATTTTTTTCTCTTAATAAACAAGCTTGAAGTTATGTGAAAAATGGTTATTATGGCTATCAATTAATTCGTCTAATGTCATTCTAACCTCTCTGTTGATTTATTTTTACTGCTTGAAAAGGTTTTCTTAACTAGCTAGATACTTCTAAGCTTTTCATTGATTTATTTGAGTTTAACAAAATTTTATGTTGCTTTAAATTTAATATTTTGAAAAGGGAAAGTTTCTTGCTTTGCTTTTAAAAACTTTATAACATCATATCCGAAGGGGGTTGTCACACTATTGGGAAAGCATTAGTTTTTGGAATCAAGTACCAAAAGAATAATTTGGACCAAGGAAAGTTTGTACCGGTGATTTAATCCAATTTTCTCCTAACAAAATACTTGTGCCTAAAATTGCTACTACTACTTGAAGAGTATAACACGAACAGCACCGTGGAGGAAAAGTTTATGTTGGCATCATCACGCTTCACGCATTATTGATAACCTTCTGTTGCCAAAAACATAACATCCATGTTCAGTTTTTAACAAAGTAATCCCTAAGTCCCAAAAATATCGCTCCATTTGACTCTGAACAAATTTTAAGAAAACGGTCGATCTTTTCCATCCTACCCTTGGCCCTTGAGAACGTGTCATGGCTCCTGCCGAGTTATGTCACTCTCTTCTCTTTGTCTTCTCCTTCTAATGGAGGTTGTGATCGAGATGTCAAAAGGCCGGGCGGTTAAACATGAATAGTGATGGCTCTGGTCCATAGGGCCAAGGCTAGGGCCAGGTCGAAGAATTGGAGGAAAAACCCCGCCCGGCCCTAAAAAGGCTTAGATCAGGCCCGACCCAAGCCCAAAATGGCCTAGCCCGTTTTTTTGGCCCGAGATTTTTATTTTTTGGGCTTGACTTTTGTGATTAATATCTTGAGCTTATGTTATTTGGGCTTGGCTTTTGAAGTTATCTAGGTTTAGGGATTCTAATTTTCTTGACAATTTTACGAATAGTCCAACTTTAACATAAAAAAACTCTATATAAAAATCTCATGCTTAACGAGTCGTTCGCGAGCATCTTTACAAACACTTTTATATGTTCATGCTCTCGTTTAAGTACTAAAAGCAATTTTTAATGTGACAAAATGACCAATAATTTAGCATTCAAATAACATATGTTAAATGTCTGTGTATTTAATTAGGATAATATGGTAGTTTAATTGGTCAAATCCGACCATAAGTTGTTCTTAAATAAACTTTTATCGTCCTTATAAAGCTCTAGAAACAGGCTTTTATGCGTGTATCCATCTTACTCTAACAATTTTTGGTCAGTGTTATTTCAAACTTCTTAACTCTGGAGTCCACCACAGGAAACTAGAACATGAAAATCATGACAGAGATGAATTTGAGAGGACCAGTTGGTTACAAGGAACATGCATTTTACCAGAACAAAGGCAATGGATTTTTAAGTGGACTTGATAATTAAGCAAAAGGAGGAGGGCCTATGAACAAATTTATCCTAAATTTAATTTTTTCGCAACATAAAAACATGAATAGAAAGAATTTAAAAAAAAATATTTTTTTTTCAAGCCCGGGCCTGGCCCTAAAGTTAGGGCCTAAGGCTTGGGCTTGGACTGGGCCTTGGTGTCCTTGAAGTGGGCCATGCCTCGACACGTTTTCTCTGCTAGCCCGCTAGGCCCGGGCTGGGCCGGCCTAAGCCCAGCCCATTGACATCTCTTCGTTTTGATCAAAAGTAACTAATGATGCAAAAGAAGTGAGTTTGTAGTCGACATGGAGCTGCCACAAGAAATGTTGTTCGAGTTAGATGTCAAGTATACTGATGTGGGACACGATAAGGATGGAGCAAGGGCAGAGACCAAGCGCTTCCCAGACAGAGCCTGAGGAGGACAATGCTTCAAGGTAGTTCGCACGGGGTGAATACACGATGACAGTCATAGTCTGATGCTTGGGTCTAGAGTCAAGGTTCTGTATGTTTCTCTTTCTAGAATTCTAGAGTGAGAAAGTGAATGTGAGAATGAGTTATCCAAAATGTCTAACCCTCCAAATGAATTCTCACGACCCCTATTTATAGGGATTGAGATAATGATGTCATCAGCCGACACGTGGTGTTCCCCGGGAGTGACAGTCAACAAGGGGCCATAGATGTCGGTTCTCCACAAATTGTTGGATCGCATATTCACCCGGCCTGCCCGCACAATGTCGCTCTATCTATCTGGAAAGACTGGCGCACACACTGCCGATGTGGACAGAGAGCTCCCTTGATGTAACCACCAGTTCAAAGCCCTTGCAAAGTCCCACAGGGCGTCAAGAGACGCCGAGGACTTGGGAACGGTTGGGAAGACCCGACGCCCAACTTCTAGGCGGACTAAGCGTGATGCTCTTTGGAGACCTGCTCCCGTCTCGGAGTGACCCGGGCGACATAGTCCCTAGGGGTGCCAATGAAAGCTCTCAATGTCAGAGCACGTAAACTAGTCACACAGACACCCTGATAAAGATAATGTCCCGGAGGAGTCACCTATCCTGCGAATGAATCCTTGTGCCGGAGCACTCAGAGCGCGTCAAGGTAGTGTCGCGGATGAGTCGCTTACCCGAAGGTTAAGGTAGCATCCCAAATGAGCTGTCTACCTGGTGGAAGAGGAGTCTTCGTACCGAGGCACTTGGATTTCCCTGGCAGAGATAATGCTCTGGAGGAATCGCCTATCCAGCAGGATAAGTCCTTATACCAGAGCATTCGGAGCGCGTCGAGGTAGTGTCCGGGAAGAGTCGCCTACTCGACGGGCAGAGGTAGCATCCCGAAAGAGTCGTCTACCTGGCAGAAGGGGAGTCTTCATGCCGGAGCACTAGCAGCTTTCTCACCTGGCAAGCCTTCTAGGAACGCTTACCCCTTCAGTTAAACCTCTATCGTCTCAATCTTACCACATCCAACCTTTGCCTTCTCTGCCATGCACTATTGACCATCTGTTTTCAAAATGCCCTTGCATTGGACCTTTTTGGTTCAATTTACCTTGTGGTTTTTGATCGGATACCTTTCACAACACCTTCTTTGAGTGGTTAATCGCTTAGCTGTCACAACCTACCCACAATACAATACATTATAGTTAATCACAACCATCTATATCTTCGTCACTTGTTGGCTCATCGGGATCAATCGCAATAATCTTATCTTTAAGCAATGTAAATTTAACCTTTTGCTCGTCACCAAAGCTATACAAGACCTCACTAACACCATTCTTAGTTATACCATCCACCCAGTTTTGCATCTCTCCTCAAAGAGTAACCTCACCCAAACTCGCCAAAACTCTATGAATCTTCCAACTGCTATATTTGATTAGCAATGTGGATGTACAAACTCCAGAACCATGCGCATTAACGTCATATGTCACTATAACCCAACTCTATGAAGAGCTGAAATCAGTATTTCTTGCTATACCATGGACAACCTTTGATGTGGCTCTGCAGCAATTTTTACTTTCGCCTATGACTTTCACACTGCACAAAGCACTTGGCATATTGATCGCCCTTCAATGGGCACAGAAAAATAACATATACATTCCATTCTTTGCACCAACTGTACATTTTTTATCTCTTACATATCGAGAAGTAAGGACATTGCTGACACGATGGCACCCATCCTTTTTTACTTTTATTACATACTATTTACCTCCCACTTTTGTAGTATTGACCGGCCTCTCCAGTATCAGATGCGGGAAGCCAGATCCTTAGCTACATATGTATGTCGTGCACGTATTCAGATGTACCAGGATTGGGTACTCGCCTGCATATCGGCTGAAAATTCTACTTCACCCCATTAGCATTCTAAATAAATAGGCCTTGGAGGCAGATACTCTGATGAATGTGGTTGCTGTCTTTTATCTTTTATGTATTTAAGTCATGGATCCTGTCATAACATATATTATGTTGTGTATCTTATGGAATTTCACATGCCTAGGGATGTCCAAGCCATTCATGAACAGCTCTTCGTTTTCCAGAAAACTCGTTCACATTCGTTCATATAATATACTAACCGAACATGAACAAGTTTTCAGGACTCGTTTATTAAACGAGCCGAATATGAACACTCTAAAATGTTCACAGACATGTTCGCTAACAGCTCGTCTAAATAATAAATTAATTATAATATATTTACAAAATTAATATTTACATAAATCACATAAATTAAATCTTAAAGCTGGAGGCTAGGCCTTTAAGTCAGCCTAAAACCCCAAGCCCACTTATAAACATAGAACCCAACACCTAGATAGTCCAATCTATGAAGCCCAACACTTGAAAACCCTAACTTATAGACTAAAACCTAAACCTACCTCGTCACACACGAGCACGCGCGCGTATGCGCGCACATAGACCCCCTCTCTCTCTCTCTCTCTCGTCACAAACAGACATCACATCGCCTATCTTCGCTGCCGTCATCTCCCTATCGTCGGATTCAACCTGCGTTGCTGGATTCAACCTTTAAAACTGTAAAGCCGCAAAGCCAAGTTTCTGATCTACAAAGCCATCGCCCGCAAAGCCAAGGGCTCAACCTCGAATGCATCAACTCATTGTCTATGTCTTCATCGCCAATCGATCAGATTTATTTTTCAATGTTTTTTATTCTGCATCCCTCCTTGTATCTTTTATGTATTGTTTTTGATTGATTATAACTTGATTGCTTGAACGATTTGTGGATTTTGAGTAAATCTAAAGATTTGATTGGAACTTGAACACGAATGCGAGCCGAGTTTTATTGTTAAACGAGTTGAGCGAGCCGAGCCCGAGTCTCACGGTCACGAACTTGAGCCGAGTTCGAACATTGAATTTTTGGCTCTTGACGAACTCGAGCGAGATCGAACACACCCATGTTCGGCTCGAACTCAGTTCATATACAGCCCTATACATACCAAACTCTATCACCAACAACTTTTATTAATGTCATTCTCGTATTATAAAAAATATTATATTATATATAAATGGTGGAGCTGATACTAATGCTCTGTTTGATAACACTTTTTTTTTTGTTTTCAGTTTTCAAAAAAAAAATTAAAGAGCAGTTTAATTTTTTTTTTACAAAAATAAGTGGGTGTTTGATAACCCAGTTTTTATTTTTGGGTGTTTGATAACCCAAATTTTATTTTGTGGTGGTTTGTGGTGGCGGTGGCTGCCGGTGGTGGTCGCCTGAGGTGGCTGTCGGCCGGTGGTGATTGCCAGAGGTTACTGCTGGCCGGCGGCGGTAGGAAGGTGGTGGTCTAAAAAAAAAAGCAAAACTGAAAAAAAAAACACATTTTTTAAAAAACTGGTTTTTTGGAGTTTTTTTTTCTTCTTCCGTTTAATTTTTTTTTTAAACTGAAGAAGAAAAATGATTACCAAACGCAATTTTTTTTTTAATTTCTAAAACTGAAAAAAAGGAGCGTAGGTCCTAAGTCTAGAAAACAGAAAAGTGGTAATTTTTCATTGAGGCTGAGCTTGAACAACTCAAACCCAAAGTCTTGTCTAACATCGAACAGTGTACCAACTAAGTTACGATAATACCCTTCAACATTTTCTTGACTTCACTCCACCAAAATGATGTAAATAAACGTTCAAATGGAGGGCAAAACGTAGAGTTGGTTGCAGTATATTAATGGAGGACTCAACAGATCGAGTCAGTTGGGTGGGTTTGGCTCAAAGAATGAGGCTCCAGGGAGAACTGGGATGTTTCAAAGGGTGGTTGCCCCTCCCTGTCAAAATTCATGATCCCTTCACAGGTTTCATTTGATTTGAGCCCATGATTTCTAGAATTCTCAAAACCCAACAGCCCTCCAAACCCCAGAAAGAAAAAGAAAAAAATAGTTGCTGCTTCTCTTCTCTGTTCCTGTTGTTGTTCTTGTTGTTGTTGTTGATGATGATGATGATTTTGTTGCTGCGAACCCATTCTTGTGAGATTGAAGAGGCAAGGATGATGTATGTATCTGGTATGAGCCAAACATTCGGGCATTGAGGATCTGACCCGTATCTTGGCGGGGCAAAACCCAGGAGGGTATGTGAGAGAGACATCTGAATCTCTCGCGTGCAACTGGGTGGTGCAGCCATGGCGGAATCACACTCCTTGTCTGATCCCACCCAGATCTGAGCCTCACCTCACTTCATCTACCTGTGCTATTTCTTTTTGTGCGTGTTTGTGTGTGCATTCATGCCTAATTCATATAGATGTTTCCCGCAGCATAACTGTGGAATCTGGATCCTTTCATCCGAGCAATTTCTTTTAGGCTTCGATTGGATTGCAGAATTAGATTTGAAATCCGAAATTGTAGTCCAATTCTTGGAACTTCATGGTGTGGATACGTTATAAAATTTAAGAACAAGATAACATTTGGTCAAAAGATCAATTTTTTTAATTAAGTTTGCAACTCCGGCAATAGAGCTCGCTATCTCCTGCGGTCCGAAGATGGTCTGGTAGTGGTGTTTTGGCAGCGGCAGCAGCCGTACGACGCTCCCGCAGCGGTCTAATGGCGACTGGTGGTGGCTCGATGGCAGTCAGGTAGCGCCCAGTGGTGGTCAAACGGCAGTTGATGGCGGCTCGGACAACAGTACAACAGTAGTGGCAGCTATTTGCGCGAGCATTCGTTCCTTCGAAATATAACTTCTATATAGAGATATAAAATTGAAAATGGGCCAACATACTATTAAATTAAATCCATGAAATTGGGAAAGAATTTGGATTTCAATTTCCAAAGGATCATTTAAACGGTGAAATAATGATTCCTAGGGTCTAAATTCAGATCCAACTAAATTCAAGGGCAATTTCACTGGTAGTAACAAGACAAGCATTAAGAAGAAACAAAAAAAAAACTGTCCAAATAAATGACTTTTGTAAAATCATCAAATTATTCAAGGGCTAATTACACCTATTATCCTGAGGTTTAGGGATAATTACACTTATGTCCACAAAATTTCAAAATGTAACACTTATATCCATTGACAAACGGAATCCTAAAAATCTTAACGATTTTAATGAAAAGACTTGATTGCCCCTGACTTTAAAATAAATTACCCAATTAATTTACTGTTCATTCTTCCTCTCCCCACACCCACCCCCTCACCCCCCGCGCCCCCACCCCCCCCAATGCCGTCTGCCTCTTCCTCTCCCCACACCCACCCCCACGCCGTCTGCGCAGTAGCAGGCCCTCCGGCGAGGCAGGCCGCAGTAGTAGGCCCTCCGGTCGCCACCATCACCGCCACGACCTACCTCCGTACCCCGCGCCGTCCGAGATCGCAAGCATCCCCACCGAGCTACGTCGTGACACCGGCTTCTTCCTTCGAGATGCGCGCCACCGTGACCACCAGTAAGGCAACGCCATCACCACCACGATGGGCTTGTAATGGCCAGATCTGTCTCCTTCCCATCGCCAAGGGCTTGCCGGCGTGGTGGGGCAAGTCTGCCGGATGGTGGGGCGAGGGGGACTGCCGGCGGCGTGGGTTTGCCAACGCGCTTGCCGGAGGCGTCTCAGCAGCTTGGGTTTGCCAAGGGGCTTGCCGGCGTGGTGGGGTGGTTCTGCAGGATGGTGGGGCGAGGGGGGCTGCTGGCGGCGTGGGGCGGGGGAGGGGGGCTGCCGGCGGCGTGGGGCGGGGGAGGGGGGCTGCCGGCGGCGTGGGGCGGCGGAGGGGGGCTGCCGGCGGTGACTTCAGATTTAGGGTTTAAATTGTGGAGAGAGAAAATTAGGATATCAACAGGGGTAGTATTGCCATTTTCAAAATACGTATTGACGAAAATTACACTTTTTGGACGGAATACTGACGGTTGGATAAAAGTGATACTTTGTTTAACGTTTTTGGTCACGTATGTTACATTTTGAAACTTTGTGGACATAGGTGTAATTACCCCCAAACCTCAGGGATATAGGTGTAATTAGCCCATTATTCAAATATTTTTATTGTTTACAAAAAAAAAAAAAACAGGAGTTAGCTATATAAAATCCATTTTCATCTAAAAACTTTGAAAGCTCGATCAAAAGAGTCCATTTATCATAATTCCAGACATTATTTATAACGGTACCCATACTGTCGAAAAGAAATCGGTCACATTTTGATTATTCGTAGCAAAGTAAGGTTATGCTACCTTTTTCCTAATTCATAAATATTTTTCACCGTCCACCAAGTTTTAGCCTCAAAAATCAAAATCCACATTTTTTAAATTTTTCCAAAGCTATATGCAAAATTTTCTCAAGTCATTCGAAAATTTTCTTTTCTCAAATCTCAAGTCGGAGCAAACTTCGACCAACCTTGTATCTTACATATTGAAAGTTGACTCTCACAGCCCTTGGGTTACCTTCCTCGATAAAAAAAAAAATATCTCATTTTCAGTACATTTTTTATGAGAACCACAAAGAACTATATATGTTTTAAGCCGTTCACATCCTCATTTTATCGCTAATGAGCGTATTAACAATAGTACCCTCATTTCATGATTATAAATCTTTTAGCGACAAATGAGAATATAAAATGGTACACATAACGCCAAAATAGACAATCCTTATTTTGAAAGAGCTAATAAAAATGTAACTAAAAGCATATGTATACAAGCTAATTTTTTTTTGGTGGAGATTCGTGAGCACTATAAGCACAAAGGTGTAAATAAGTGATCAATGAAGGGCATATCTGAAGTTGACGGTACAATAAATGGAGAACTGACTAGCAGTTCACTTTACTCGAAGCTCATCACAGAGCTTGCTCTGCTCAAAGAATGAGGCTCCAGAGAGAAACGGGATGTTTCCATGGGTGGTTGCCCCTCTCTGTCCAAGATGACCTTCATCTGAGCCCATGATTTCATTATCGTCCCTGAAAACCAACAGCCCAGTTCTCTCTCTCCCTCTCTCTGTGTGTGTTATTCTACAGAGATACAGAGAGAGAGAGAGAGTGATATCTATCAATATATATATATATATACACATACATACAGAGACATGTATTGATCTGGTATTGTTGCCAGGTTTACATGACCCTTTGCATATCTTTCTCTTTCTGTTTCTTTTTTCTGTTGATGCTGCTGCTGAAAATGCCAATTACCTTCATGCATAACAAAAAGGCTGTGATGACAAGATCTTGCTGAGCAAATCGGGCACTGTGAATCTGACCCGTATCTTGGCGGGGCAAACCCAGGTGGGTATGTGGGAGATCTGGTTGTTTCTCACATGCAACTGGGTGTTTGCAGCCATGGCGAGCCACATCCCTTGCCTGATCTTACATAGATCTGAGCCTTCCACCATTTTCCCTAATCACTGTTAAAATTGGTCAACGCTGTTGATTTGTGTGATGTCCCTTTTCAATTGCCATTTCTGTTTTTTCTATTTTTTTTAAAAAAATAATAATAATGATGAGGTTTCTTCAATTTTTTCATTTATTCGATTTGTTTTTTCATCCTTATAATTTCTTGTAAAGTTTAACTTTTTTGGCATTTTTGAAGGTGGATACGTTGAATTTACTTTGTTTTAGCATGTTAGAACGAATTAGTATATAATACAATTTATTCATTTGCTAAGGTGGGAAGCCTTTGGAACAAGTGAGGTGAGGTTAGCTTCTTCGCTGGTTGGAAAAGCCATTCTTGAATCTGTTAATTCAACATTCAAGTCTCGCCAAATTCATAAAAGGTTGCCCTATCCTCGCTCCCCTCTATCAATTAGCCCAAAAAAAGGTGGGAGTTCTAGGATTTAATTAATGTTTTAGGCAAATATGGTAAAGAAAGAATTTCAATTTGCTTTGGTGGAAAATAACTTTTTGCACATTTGTTATAAAATATAAAGAACCTTTGTCAAGAGAATGTAGCCGACCCTGCGACTAGGGATGGCAAAAAAATTCCTAATAGATTACTTATTCTTAGCCGTCCATCTATACCATATATATATATGTCTATTTTCCAGCAAGCCCTAATTTGAGATTTCTGTATTCCTCTCCAATCTCGACAGTCACTCAGTATCGACGGCGCACGGCTCGGCCACGGTGCTCTCGCCGCTCTCCACCGCATGGTGCACGACTCGGCCACTCTCCATCCACCTCACGAATTGGAGCCCATCGCACCTCGCACGGCTCTCCACTGCAGGTGCGCACGGCGATGACGAACCACCACTGCGACGAGCTTGGATCTATTGCAACAAACCACCACCGCACCACCGCAAGGCACGGATCTCCACTGTAATACCGCACGGCGGCGACGACAAGCTTGGATCTACTGCGACAAACCACCACCGCAAGGCGCACGGCTCTCCACAGCGGGGGCGGGCGGGGCGGGTTCGGAGTTCCTAACTCCACATAAGATCGGTTATGGTATTTTATATACATAACCCGGTCCGGGGCGAGGCGGGGCAAAATTCATCGACTAGCGGGGCGGGTACGGATCTTATAAAATCCGCATCCGACCGCCCCATTGCCATCCCTACCTGTGACACCTCGGAAGGTAAAAATGTTGGGTTGCCTAGGACCATTATACACACATCTATTGTACGGATACATCAATTTTAGATGACCAAAAAAAATTCCCCGGTTCGTTCCTCGTATCATACTTGTAAAAGTAAGACGATTGAAGTGAGGAAGCCCTACTAGCCTGAAAAATCCAACTCAAGCCTTCGAACCCATCTCATTATTGCAAATCACAACTAGTTATTAGCTTGGCCGTGTTGTGTTGGTTCTTACAAATCGAAACAAATTTCGGGTTTAGTTTGCATATTAGTAGCTGTTGGTTCTTACAATGTCAATAGAGATAAATTCCAAGGGATTGGTCTGGTGGTCAAGGAGGTACGCTCCCTACTTTAACTTCCTGGGTTCAAGCTTTGTAATTCCTTGACTCTTTACTACCCAAAACATTGATGTTATCATGGTAGTTATTGTTTTTTCCCTAATTGACTTTCCAATATTTGAGTTAAATATAATGTTTGAATTGCAATGTTTAGAGGAAGAGAAAATTAATGATACTGAGAGAGAGTATGTATCTATATACTGGTTCCCTTTGCTGAACATGGCTAAAGCTTTTACTAAGCCTGTAATTCTAACTTGGGCTGAGCCGAACACTTTTTTTTTTATATGTAACACCCATTTTAGTAATACACAATTTTTATTTAAAATAAAATAAAAATAGAAAAAGAGTGGAGACAAAAAATAGAGAAACATAAGAGATTATTTTTAATAGCGGTTAACACTCCTAAAAAAACTGTTTTGCTAATTACACAGTTTACAATACGTAATCCTTCTTTCAATGCTTTAGAGTACATACGACAAATTCGAGAGCATGAGAACACTAATTTGCTGTTACTCTTAATTCTTTTACATTGTTGTTGAATATCGATAGTTTTCGACTATTCTTCGTATATATAATTTAAAAAAGCAAGATTTGAGATTGTATAATTCATGCTAGGACTGTAATTATCATTAAAAAAAATAATAATAACAAATTCACATATCTAAAGAGAACAATTTTTTATAAAAAAATTTACACATAGAAGGCACAAGAAACCATAGAATCTTGTGCCAACCGAGTGACGAAAATACCCCTCTCCTCTTGCTCAACCATTGCAGTGTTAAGATGAAAATACGAGTTTAACAGAGGGCAAGGGTGGCTGTTAGTTGCAAATATAAACATGGAGGACTGGACAGATCTGACCATTTGCTGGTTCTGGGTGGGGTTTGGCTCAAAGAATGAGGCTCCAGGGAGAACTGGGATGTCTCAGAGGGTGGTTGCCCCTCCCTGTCAAACCGATGATCCCCTTCACCGGTCTCATCCGAGCCCGTGATTTCTGTACCCCTCAAACCAACAGCCCTCCAAAGAAGCCCAGGAAAGAGAAATGAAATTGGAAAGAAAACATCTTTGCTGCTGCTGCTGGCTGCTATAAACCCATTCTTGGTGAGATTTAAGAGGCGGTGATGATGATTGTTGGTTATGAGCCGAACATTCGGGCATTGAGGATCTGACCCGTATCTTGGCGGGGCAAAACCCAGGAGGGTATGCGAGAGATTTGAATCTCTCGCCTGCAACTGGGTGGTGCAGCCATGGCGGAATCACACTCCTTGTCTGATCTCACCCAGATCTGAGCCTCACCTCACCTCACTTTATTCATCTATTTATTTATATCTTTTGTGTGCATATGCAAACTGTTCCTGCTTTACAAGAATTTGGCATTTTCTTTTGTTTATCCGGTTGGCATGAGATTAAAATCAGCCATCTTAGAGATATTCTTAGAGTTATATTCTTCAAGATTTCTGCTATTTTTTTCACCCTTAGGTATCTGAAAATTATAGTGTGTTTGTAGCCAAGTGTAGAAATTTGTAGACTATGACAGGCTTTTAAAAAACGGCCGACATGTACCGTGACGGCCGATTCATAACGGTATTTCAGGGGTCCGATACCGGTATACACCGATATGCCGGTGAAATTAAATTTCACAGGCATATCGACGTTATGGAACCGTAACGTCGATAGACACCGTTACGCAAGATTTGAAATCTGATTTTTGTCTCCTTCCGATTGGAGAATCTCCTGACTTACCTGACTCTGCATCTTTTCTGATATCCTTCAGGCTTCAAGAAAGCAGATTCCACCAATCAATCAATGTAAAGAACTTGAACTACAATCAATTATTGTGCAAAACTACAAATTGAATTACTGTAGGCTTGTGAAAGGAATCTGCTTTCTCGGTTTATTCAACTTTTCTCACTTTTCCTCTCTATAAATTCCTCTCCTCTCCTCTCCTCTCCACTGCAACAACAACCAATTTACAGAGATCACAAACATACAATCATACAAAATCAGAAACAATCAAACAAAGAAAGACGAAGGTAGCAACAGGCGTGTAGAGTTGTAGAAGAAGGAAGGAGGGAATTGGGAAGGACGAAGCCCCACTAGCCGAGCGCAGTTACATCGGCGTTTGGCTGTTGTTGTCTGACTTGTCTCCCGCCGGTCGTTGACTGGCTTGACTCACCTGGGTCACAGTCACGGCTGACTGGTTGGGACGAGTATCGCAGTGGGTGTGGGAGATTGGGATTTGGGAACGGTGGGACTGTGGGTGTCGTGCGTGGCATTGAGCTGGTGAGTTTTCTCATTTCTGAGAGAGGCAGGCAGCCAGGCAAGCAGAGGCGCAGAGCCTTCTTCAAATCCTTCAATTCAATTAAAGTAGGTCAAAATGCCAAACACTCTTTTATTTATTCATTATTATGACTTATCAACCGGCACATTGTTTGTTAGATTTTAGTACTTCTAAGTTCTATCTATTATTTTTCTCTTACTTGCTTTGGAATTATGTATATGGTTCTGACTTGAAACTTTAAAATTCAAAAACTTATTTTAATTGATAATACTTAATAAACTTTTACCATCAATTGTAGATTAAACATTAACGATTTATAGTCTATGGCTTTATACTTTATTTTTGTGCAAATTTAATTTAAATACAATGTATTTTATGTTTTAGTATTTCATTATAAACTTTTACCATCAATTATAGATTAAACATTAATGATTTATAGGTATCAAAATTTTATTTATTCAAGACTCAAAATGCCACGTCAAAATGCAGGAGAGAATGAGGCTCCTTGGAAGTTTGCCGATCCGGTGCCAAATAATAGGCATAAATTGGCTTGCAAGTTTTGTGGAAAGTTGATAAGTAGTGGTATTACTCTATTGAAGCAACATCTTGCTCATCCAAAAAGACAAGTTTCAAGTTGTCCTGCTGTTGTCGCTGAAGTTAGAGTAGAAATGATGAACCTTCTTCAAGGTTATAAGAAGACGCAAATAGATAAGGAGAAAAGGAAAGAAGAAATGGGGCAACATATTAGAGAAAGTCAGCGTGATAACGATAGTGATGAAGATGACTGTCGCGTTGTTTATGGTGATGATTCAGATCAAGAGATGACAATGGCACGGAGGGAGTCCATGAGAGAACAAAGAGAGTTTGAGGAACGACAAAAGTTTATATCAAGTGCAGGGAAACGATATGATGTAGGAGGGAGTAGTGAGTCTCGGCCTCGTGTACCTAAACGATCTTCTAGCGTGCGTGAGTCTGTTAGTGAGAATAGGTGTGTTGATCTAACTACACCAGAGTCAAGATTGCAAAATGTGGTTGTTGATCTTCACCGATATAAAGGCTCTAAGCAGACTAAGATCAGCACATCAGTTATGAAAGGTCTGAGAAAGAAGTTGAGCATAATGTTAGCCAATTTGTTATATTTGGCCGACATTCAATTAACTCTGTAACAAGTCATTGGTTTGAGTTGATGTTGGATATTGCAAGAGAGGTAGGAAAAGGTGTGAAGCTTCCCACTCTTCATGAGGCCAGTGAAGTTTATTTACCAGAGTCAAGATTGCAAAATGTGGTTGTTGATCTTCACCGAGATAAAGACTCTAAGCAGACTAAGATCAGCACATCAGTTATGAAAGGTCTGAGAAAGAAGTTGAGCATAACAGTTAGCCAATTTGTTATATTTGGCCGACATTCAATTAACTCTGTAACAAGTCATTGGTTTGAGTTGATGTTGGATATTGCAAGAGAGGTAGGAAAAGGTGTGAAGCTTCCCACTCTTCATGAGGTCAGTGAAGTTTATTTACCCAGGGAATTTGAAGGTTTAAAGAAGTGGATTGAATGTCATCGGCTTATTTGGCAAGAGAGGGGTGTAACACTCATGTGTGATGGATGGTCGAGTGGTACCAGAAGACACTTAGTTAATTTCCTAGTTTATAGCACTCAAGGTACAATCTTTCACAAGTCTATTGATGTTACAAATGTTCAGAGCAGGACTAGAGATTATTACTTTGGAATCATGGACAAGGTCGTTGATGAGATTGGGGAGCAGTATATTGTTCAAATTGTAACGGACAATGAAGTTGCTATAAAAGCTAGCGGCAAAAAGCTTATGGAGAAGCGGCCAAATTTATATTGGACTGCATGTGCTGCTCATTGCCTTGACCTCATTCTGGAGGATATTGGCAAGAAGAAAACTGTTGAAGAGGTGCTAGAAAAAGCAATGGAGATCACCAAGTTTGTTTATAGCTTTAACTGGGTGATTGATTACATGAAAACCTACACCAATGGCAGAGAGCTTCTACGTCTTGCAATCACACGTTTTGCTACAAATTTTGTTACTTTGGAAACCATTTGCTGATTTAAGGGGCCTTTGGAAGATATGTTTAGGTCTAATGAGTGGACTGCATGTAAATATTCAAAATTGAGCAAGGACAAGTTGGTAAAGAAGATCATTTTTTAGCGGAGCTTTTGGACTAAAGCTGCTGATATTTTGAAGGTGCAAGAGCCACTTGTAAAGATCTTGTGGTTAGTAGATGGAGATGAGAAACATACCATGTGTTTTCTTTACGAAGCAACGGAGAGGGCCAAGCTCGACGTTCAGAAGAGTAGTCGGCATACAACATACTATATAAGAATGATTGAGAGGAGGTTGGATTTTCAATTACACCAAGATCTGAACATGGCCGGTAAGTTACTAAACCAATATGTAACTATAATTCATTGTTTAAATCAAATATAAGTATTCGGTAATTAGTTATTTTTTTCACGTGTTAGGCTACTTCTTGAATCCGCAATTTCAATATGGTGAATCTTTCATGGGTAATAGAAATTTGTTGGAAGCAGTTAAAAAGGTCATCCAGCGGCTAGAGCATCTTGTTGACAATCAAATCAGAGCTATCAACCAAGTGAGTATAATAAAATACGTACTTACATATTATAATTTGTATTGTACTTTAAACTTTGTTTACGACGTGCTTAAAGTTTTATACATTGTGCAGATTTTGTTATTTCGTGACAGACATGGCTCTTTTGGAACAATATTGGCCCAAAAAGCAGTTTAACAAACAAATTCGGGTAATTAGACAAACTATAACATTTATATTTTACAATAAAAAAATTGTTATTGGTTGAAAATTTAAATCTTAATTTTGTACAGTTGCTATTACTATGCAGCTGAATGGTAGATACATTATGACGGTTCTGTGCCTGAACTTCAACGAATAGCTATAAGAGTGTTGAGCCAAACAACATCATCTTCTAATTGCGAGCGTAATTGGAGTTAGAGTTGTCAAAAGGGCCGGGCGGCCCGCGGGCTGGCCCGACCCGGCCCGTTTCTGGCCCGGCCCTCTCGGTGAACAGTGACGGCCCTAAACAGTTGGGCTTGGGGCCAGGGCTTGGACCAGGCCAAGAAAATCTAGAAAAAAGCCCGGGCCCGGCCCGGCCCGAAAAAGCTCGGTTTTGGCCCGGCCCGAAAACTGGCCCGGTTCTGGCCCGGGTTTGCGGCCCGGTTCCGACCCCACCTGGTTTGAATTTTTTGTGTTTCCCCCTCTTTCTCCCACCCCTTTTCCTCCAACGGAAATATTCCCCCAAAATTCCACTTTTACCCCCCCAACAGCAATATAACGGCTAGTTTGGGGGGTATTTTAGTCTAACTTAATTTTTCCAACTCCTTTAAAGGTTTTTACACTCTTACCCTCCCCAACAACTATAAACGGATAGTTTCTAGGCGTATTTTGGTCTTTTGTTAAGTTTCTAACATCTATACATTCCCACCATTTCTCTTTAATTTTTCCCACCAATCTTCTTACATTCCCTTACCTAAACATTCTATATTTCTACAAGCTTTGCTACTATTTTCCTCTCCAATTACTACACCTGCTAATTAATACTAGTATTTACTAATTAGTACTCTTGTTTATTAATTACTAGTCTTACTAAATTCTAATTACTAACTACTACTCTTATTAATTTGTTACTCTCTAATTCTTTTGTCTAGTAATTAGTAATTAGTGAATTTTTATTTATTAATTACTATTACTAAATGCTTTTTAATTACTAACTCTCTCCACATTGGATCAGAATTACCCTCAGTGATTAATATTTGTTACTCGTTCATTCTTTTAATTGTTATTTCTTATTACTACTCGTATACTTGTGTATTTAGTTACTCTTACAAAGTTTAGCGTGAAATATGGCTGGATTATTGAAGAAACTGAAGCGTGGATCGTCATCACGAAAAACATCATCATCATCGTAAGCACCATCACCAGCACAAGCGCCAGCGCCACGGCCATCACAAACACCAATCCAAGCACCAACACAACCATTCGTTCCTGGACGAATGAGTACAGGCTGTATGATAGATACCCAAGCCAATTGGGAGTTCAATCAAAACATTCCAGATTTTGAATACACGCCTGATGAAGACCCCCCGCATTATAGTCAAGGATGCAGCTCGGTTGGCGAAGCTACTACTCCGTGGCATAATCTCAACCCTATGCCTGGTCATGATGAAGAAGGGCCGAGCAATGCCTCCGGTAACGTGCCAGAAATCCAAAAGGGGAAAAAAAAGAAAGCCGAGTGTTGGAATCATTTCGACGTAGTTACGGTGGACGGCATCCGAAAAGCTCGATGTAAGTACTGCGCTAAATTATTTTCGTCTGGTAGTGGTAATGGACATCTTAACAGGCATTACCCTCAGTGTGCACCTCGACAAGGCCACGTCGAACCTACCCAAACTAGAGATGTCAAACGGGCCGGGCTTGGGCCGCCCGGCCCGGGCCCATCGGGCTTGAAGCGAGGCCGGGCCGGGCCAAGGGGCTGCCAATCCGGGCCGGGTCGACTGAGGAGAAATGCTAGGCCCAGTCCAGGCCGAGGCCCTTTTTTTTAATTTTCTTTAAATTTTCTAGTTATTCAATTTTAAATTTCATCTTTAGGCATGTCCAATTTTCAAAATTTGACAAATCTAATTTTTATCCTTTTATTTCATTATATGTAATATTCATATATATGTATGTATGTATAGATATATTTATTTGTCTCTCATTTTATTTTTTGCTATATGTTAAATCTTTTCTTACTCTTCTTGGTGATCTTTATTAATAAAATCTGAACATATAACAAGTATTACTATTTAAGAGAGACTGTTTCTACTATTTCATATTTTACTTCAAACTAATTGGCCGAAAACCCGGGATTGATACATGTTAATTCCCGAGACGATCTTAAGTAATAAGTATAGAAAAATAAATGTGTTCATAGGCCCTCCTCCTTTTATCCGGGCTTGGACCGGCTTGTAAACAAACATGCGAAGTTATCTATTTTTTTATATATACAAAAAAATATTTATCTTGCTTGTAAAAATTTATTTTTTATATATATGGAAAAAAATATATTTTGTGAAAAAATTTATTCTTAAAACTTAAGAGAAGGAAAATAAAAAGAAATTACCTAATCATCCGGAAGTACTTCAATATCCGAGTCACTGCTCTTCCTATCATCAATCGGTTTATCTTGCTCGCGATATTTCGCATCAAGATAATCTTTCCAACATACACATAGCTCGAGCGACTCGGGTTAAGATGACTCTTCCTGTCATCCAAAACCCTCCCGCTGGCTGAAAATGCCGACTCTGAAGCAACCGTGGAGTCTTGCACTGGCAGTACATCCCGTGCAATTTGGGATAAAGTTTTATACATGTTTTGATTTTGTTTCCAAAAATTTAACAAATTAAAATTAACCTGTTCTTGCATTGATAAATCAGAATAATGATCAGTATTTGCATATACACCAATCTCATTAAAAGAGGAAAAAGTATACGAACCTGCCGAATTAGAAGTACCTTCACCTGGTAGTTGTCTTGCTACTAGATGTTCAAAGCCCTTAAGGTATGGCGCATAATACCTCTCAACAGTGGATGATGTAGCTCGCCCGCGCACGTTAGCAGAATTACGATAGAGGTTGAACAAGTCCTCAAACCTCTTGCTCACTTTTGCTGTGAGTGCGGTTGTCTCCTCTGCTGTGTAGCACATTAATTTCGATATCTCTTGTATCGAGGCGTTCACGCCATGCAACTTTAACCTAGGATCTAAACAAGTAGCCACAGCAAAAATAACAGGCAGTTTACTCCAATATTTATTAAACTTTTCATCCATCACTTTTACTATTTCCCTAAAGGGTCCTATATATCTCCATTTTGTTAACATTGTAGCCATCTTGAGAATTTCTATTACAGCGAGAGGAGAGGTGGGATAGTACGTACCAGACAATAAATTGGTAGACGTGTAGAATACCTTTAAAAATTCAGCTAGGTATGTGGCCATCTGCCATTCCTCTTGAGTTGGCAAGCCGGCTGGGGACTGGGTTAGTAGAAAATGCGTATAGACTTCTCGGTATGCCAGAATGTGTAAAAGCATGTGGTATGTAGAGTTCCACCTGTGGACCACATTTGTAACTGCTCTCCTGCGAGGCATATTATATTCAACACACAACGTTTTAAATTGTTGTGTTCTCGAACTCGAGCTATTAACATACGCTGTCATACCCCTCATTTTGACAAGAATATCTCCTGCAGCAGCTAAACCATCTTGAACAATTAAATTAATAATGTGACAAACACAGCGAATATGAAATAATTCACCATTAAGTACAGGTTGAAACGTGTCCTTTAAAGCTGCAACTGCAGCTTTATTATTAGAAGCATTATCAAAACTAACACTCATAATCTTATCCTTTATTTTAAATGTGGTACATGCTTTTAATATAAGAGTAGCAATGTTCATTCCATCGTGCGGAAAAGGAAAGAGCTCGAAAGCGATGATTCTCTTGTGCATAACCCAATCTGCATCAATCCAATGAGCGGTCACACAAGAATAACTAACAAAAGTAAATGGAGATTGCCAAATATCAAAAGTAAGACTAACTTTACCGTCAAATTTATCGAAATAATCGATAAGGCGTGCTTTGGCAGCATTGTACTGTCGGAGTGCATCGGATCTAGTTGTGTTTCTATGAACCTTTTTGTACAAAGGTTGCACGTATGTATTCATTTATCTAGAGTGCTTAGGAGTATCGGCACACGACAAGGCCTGTTCATCATGAATAACAAATTCAGCGAGAGCGTCTCTTTGCTCTCGCTGATTATAAACAAATAACTTACCGTCAAAAGATAACTGCGTTTGGGTAGGTTCGACGTGGCCTTGTCGAGGTGCACACTGAGGGTAATGCCTGTTAAGATGTCCATTACCACTACCAGACGAAAATAATTTAGCGCAGTACTTACATCGAGCTTTTCGGATGCCGTCCACCGTAACTACATCGAAATGATTCCAACACTCGGCTTTCTTTTTTTCCCCTTTTGGACTTCTGGCACGTTACCGGAGGCATTGCTCGGCCCTTCTTCATCATGACCAGGCATAGGGTTGAGATTATGCCACGGAGTAGTAGCTTCGCCAACCGAGTTGCGTCCTTGACTATAATGCGGAGGGTCTTCATCAAGCATGTATTCAAAATCTGGAATGTTTTGATTGAACTCCCAATTGGCTTGGGTATCTATCATACAGCATGTACTCATTCGTCCAGGAACGAATGGTTGTGTTGGTGCTTGGATTGGTGTTTGTGATGGCCGTGGCGCTGGCGCTTGTGCTGGTGGTGGTGCTTGCGATGATGATGATGTTTTTCGTGATGACGATCCACGCTTCAGTTTCTTCAATAATCCAGCCATATTTCACGCTAAACTTTGTAAGAGTAACTAAATACACAAGTATACGAGTAGTAATAAGAAATAACAATTAAAAGAATGAACGAGTAACAAATATTAATCACTGAGGGTAATTCTGATCCAATGTGGAGAGAGTTAGTAATTAAAAAGCATTTAGTAATAGTAATTAATAAATAAAAATTCACTAATTACTAATTACTAGACAAAAGAATTAGAGAGTAACAAATTAATAAGAGTAGTAGTTAGTAATTAGAATTTAGTAAGACTAGTAATTAATAAACAAGAGTACTAATTAGTAAATACTAGTAGTAATTAGCAAGAGTAGTAATTGGAGAGGAAAATAGTAGCAAAGCTTGTAGAAATATAGAATGTTTAGGTAAGAGAGAGTAAGAAGATTGGTGTGAAAAATTAGAGAGAAATGGTGTGAATTTATAGATTTTAGAAACTTCACAAAAGACCAAAATACCCCTAAAAACTATCCGTTTATAGTTGTTGGGGAGGGTAAGAGTGTAAAAACCTTTAAAGGAGTTGAAAAAATTAAGTTAGACTAAAATACCCCCCAAACTAGCCGTTATATTGCTGTTGGGGGGGTAAACGTGAATTTTGGGGGGAATATTTCAGTTGGAGAAAAGGGGCTGGGAGAAAGGGGGGGAAAAACAAAAAATTCAAACCAGGTGGGGCCGGAACCGGGCCGCAGACCCGGGCCAATTTTCAGGCCGTAGACCCGGGCCAGAACCGGGCCAATTTTCAGGCCGGGCCAAAACCAGGCTTTTTCGGGCCGGGCCGGGCCAGGCCCGGGCTTTTTTCCAGATTTTCTTGGCCTGGCCCCAAGCCCAACTGTTTAGGGCTGTCACTGTTCACTGAGAGGGCCGGTCCAGAAACGGGCCGGGTCAGGCCAGCCCGCGGGCCGCTCGGCCCTTTTGACAACTCTAACCCAAACGCAGTTATCTTTTGACGGTAAGTTATTTGTTTATAATCAGCGAGAGCAAAGAGACGGTCTCGCTGAATTTGTTATTCATGATGAACAAGCCATTTCTTTTGCCGATAATCCTTAGCACTCTAGATATATGAACACATACGTTCAACCTTTGTACAAAAAGGTTCATAGAAACACAACTAGATCTGATGCACTCCGACAGTACAATGCTGCCAAAGCACGCCTTATCGATTATTTCGATAAATTTGACGGTAAAGTTAGTCTTACTTCTGATATTTGGCAATCTCCATTTACTTTTGTTAGTTATTCTTGTGTGACCGCTCATTGGATTGATGCAGATTGGGTTATGCACAAGAGAATCATCGCTTTCGAGCTCTTTCCTTTTCCGCACGATGGAATGAACATTGCTACTCTTATATTAAAAGCATGTACCACATTTAAAATAAAGGATAAGATTATGAGTGTTAGTTTTGATAATGCTTCTAATAATAAAGCTGCTGTTGCAGCTTTAAAGGACACGCTTCAACCTGTACTTAATGGTGAATTATTTCATGTTCGCTGTGTTTGTCACATTATTAATTTAATTGTTCAAGATGGTTTAGCTGCTGCAGGAGATATTCTTGTCAAAATGAGGGGTATGACAGCGTATGTTAATAGCTTGAGTTCGAGAACACAACAATTTAAAACGTTGTGTGTTGAATATAATATGCCTCGCAGGAGAGCAGTTACAGATGTGGTCCACAGGTGGAACTCTACATACCACATGCTTTTACACATTCTGGCATACCGAGAAGTCTATACGCATTTTCTACTAACCCAGTTCCCAGCCGGCTTGCCAACTCAAGAGGAATGGCAGATGGCCACATACCTAGCTGAATTTTTAAAGGTATTCTACACGTCTACCAATTTATTGTCTGGTACGTACTATCCCACCTCTCCTCTCGCTGTAATAGAAATTCTCAAGATGGCTACAATGTTAACAAAATGGAGATATATAGGACCCTTTAGGAAAATAGTAAAAGTGATGGATGAAAAGTTTAATAAATATTGGAGTAAACTGCCTGTTATTTTTGTTGTGGCTACTTGTTTAGATCCTAGGTTAAAGTTGCATGGCGTGAACGCCTCGATACAAGAGATATCGAAATTAATGTGCTACACAGCAGAGGAGACAACCGCACTCACAGCAAAAGTGAGCAAGAGGTTTGAGGACTTGTTCAACCTCTATCGTAATTCTGCTGACGTGCGCGGGCGAGCTACATCATCCACTGTTGAGAGGTATTATGCGCCATACCTTAAGGGCTTTGAACATCTAGTAGCAAGACAACTACCAGGTGAAGGTACTTCTAATTCGGCAGGTTCGTATACTTTTTTCTCTTTTAATGAGATTGGTGTATATGCAAATACTGATCATTATTCTGATTTATCAATGCAAGAACAGGTTAATTTTAATTTGTTAAATTTTTGAAAACAAAATCAAAACATGTATAAAACTTTATCCCAAATTGCACGGGATTAACTGCCAGTGCAAGCCTCCACGGTTGCTTCAGAGTCGACATTTTCAGCCAGCGGGAGGGTTTTGGATGACAGGAGGAGTCGTCTTAACCCCAAGTCGCTCGAGCTATGTGTATGTTGGAAGGATTATCTTGATGCGAAATACCGCGAGCAAGATAAACCGATTGATGATAGGAAGAGCAGTGACTCGGATATTGAAGTACTTCCGGATGATTAGGTAATTTCTTTTTATTTTTCTTCTCTTAAGTTTTAAGAATAAAATTTTTCACAAAATATACTTTTTTCCATATATATAAAATAAATTTTTACAAGCAAGATATATATTTTTTCGTATATATAAAAAAATAGGTAATGTCGCCTGTTTGTTTACAAGCAGCGTGTCCCAACTCCGGATAAACGGATGAGGGCCTATGAACACATTTATTTTTCTATACTTATTACTTAAGATCGTCTCGGGAATTAACATGTATCAATCCCGGGTTTTCGGCCAATTAGTTTGAAGTAAAATATCAAATAGTAGAAACAGTCTCTCTTAAATAGTAATAATTGTTATGTGTTCAGATTTTATTAATAAAGATCACCAAGAAGAGTAAGAAAAGATTTAACATATAGCAAAAAATAAAATGAGAGACAAATAAATATATCTATACATACATACATATATATGAATATTACATATAATGAAATAAAAGGATAAAAATTAGATTTGTCAAATTTTGAAAATTGGACATGCTTAAAGATGAAATTTAAAATTGAATAACAAGAAAATTTTAAAAAAAATTTAAAAAAAGGGCCCGGGCCGGCCCAAGCCCGGCCCTAGAAATTGGGCCTGGGCCTGGACTGGGCCTAGCATTTCTCCTCAGTCGGCCCGGCCCGGATTGGCAGCCCCTGGCCCGGCCCCGGCCCGGCCTCGCTTCAAGCCCGATGGGCCCGGGCCGGGCGGCCCAAGCCCGGCCCGTTTGACATCTCTAATTGGAGTACCTTCAGCCTCATACACACAAAGACAAGAAACAAATTAAAGTCCCAAAAGTTAAATCAACTTGTCTATGTTTATTACAATATGAGGCTGCTGGCTACAAGGAAAAGCCAAAAAGAAATAGAAGATGCTTTTAACCCTATATGCTTGGATTACATATTTAATGAAGATGATCCATTAAGTGAATGGTTGGAAGGGAAAGAACGTCATGTATTGGATGGCCAAGACAATTCTGAGTGGTTGGATGATTTGGATTTTAATGATGAGGACTATGTAAATGCACATTTGGAACCAGATACCAACTCTGGTAATCATAGTGGTGGTTCATTAAGTTCACCCAGTGGTAGTGGTTCATTAAGTCCACCCAGTGGTAGTGGTGGTGATCATACCGAAGAACAAAATGACGACTTTGTTGAGCCTACTTATGGGTCACCTTATGGTGGAGAAGTTGGATGGAATGCAGCTCGTGATAATGAAGTGATCGGTAATCGTGAATAGTTATCCCAGCCAAAAAATTGGGGAGCATCAAGGAGACGTGGACAAGTAACACATCCATGTTCACATGCTCTTAATAATGCTCCAGCTGATGCTTCAAGAAACCTGGAGAATTGTTTTGGCAATCTTGGACTTGGAAGATACCCACAAGGGCCACAATCCGCCTATCCTTCTTATCCTCAGCCATATTCGCCACCACCATCGTACTATTATCCACCGGTCGCTCATTGCTTACCACCACAGTTTTATCCTCACCAGCCATCTCTGCAGAGTTATCCACATGGTTATCTTGTTTTGCCAGTGCCTCAAGAACATAATTATGTTGGACAACAAGAAGGTTATCGTAAATTTGAGTTTGATAATCGCACCTTACTTTTCAGTCAAAGAAAGAGGTGCAAAATGGAACTAATAACAGGCATGTATTTTCATCAATTTTATTATTGAGATCGGCAAAGAATAAAAGATAAAAACAAAGTGGTCATTGGTATTATATGTCAATTTTAGTGATGCACTCTAAATTTTGGTCACTGAAAAAAAAAAGATAGAGAGTATCAAAAACCGTTAAAGTGGCGTTACAAAGTAGGGTGCGATTATCAAAGTTTAATAATTAGTATGAAAATTATTGAAAATTTGAGTTAGATAAAGGACGGTTCATTAAAGTTTGTCATTTTTTTTGTTTTTGTAATGATGACAAAAATATTTTCATGCTCATTTAGAATGTTCTTTTCTTTTAATTTTCAAAAAAGTAATATAAGAAACAATAGAAACAATTATTCGACCAAAGTTAATCTCTCTGACCTTAACACCATGAAGAATTACCATCAACGATGATCACTCCGACAGACCACGAAGAACAACCATCAATGATTATCTCCATAGCGGCTATGAAGGACTACATCGCTGGTGACAACGCCAAAGGCAACGACAATCCTACTCCCTAAACCCGTGATGTTTCTCCAACAACCATCACAGTTTAATGGACCCCATCATACCGCCTCTGAGCAACCCTTCATCCCCACCTCACGTCGAATTTGAGCAGCCCTCAATTTGCACCCACAATCAACTCTGGACAACCTTTCGTCCCCACCCACAACTGCTCCTAGAACTGTCACAACCACCAATTTGGGGGGTGAAGAGAATCGAAGGGGTGGTGGACTTGGACGGCCTAGATTCAGTAACCATTGAAAGAACGATTGAGATAACTTGGAAATTCGTGGGCAGGGACGAGTGAGCTGTAGGGGCATCTTAAGGGCATTTTGGTAAACGACAACAATTGAGGTAAAAATGGAGATAACGGGAGAGTTGTTGTGAAAAAAAAAAAACGAGCAGGATATGAAAATTGTAAACGAAAAAGATAACTTGAAAAAAAAAACGAGTAGATATTGTTCACAAAAGTATAACTGAAGCCATGAACAGGCCTAACCCACGATAACTGAAGCCACGATCACTGATAGTGGCTTCAGTTATCGTGGGTTCACATTCTCTGTGGTTTAGACGGGAAGTGTAGGGGTGAAATCTTTACGACCTACGGCTACATGTGCAGTGTCAATAATGCTTACCAAAGTCGAAAGCATAAGCAAATTGGTAAGCTATAAAGGGTGATTATTAATAGAGAAAACAACATAATTAAGCTGAGGATGATGAAGCTACACCAACTCAACTTGTAAATCCATGACCGACTCTTTGCGAACTAACTATTTCAATTGACCTATTCATTTTGACGTTTAAGTAGGTAAAAAACGGTGTTGAAACAATGTGCATGATTTTTTTATTTTTTTTTCATGCTTTCTTAAACCGGTTAAAAATGTTTATTATTGTAAATTTTGAAAATGGTGCGCTGAGAATAAAAATACTGTAAGTCTAATGAAGTTAGGCGATTGAAATTGAACTTCACCACAAATATTTGTTGGGTTTGTGAGTTGGGAGCTGATCCGTTGCCTGCGCTAGCAACTTAACCACCAATTTGCTAGCGCGATCTGGCCGTCCACGACCGAGAATGGACGGCCAGATCGCGCGCCACGCCCAGTATTTTTTTCACCCATTCGCTACATAATATAGCGGACGACGAAAAACCGTCCGCTACATAATGTAGCGGACGGCCAAACAGCGCTAGCAACTTGCTAGCGCTATCAACGGATCAGCTCCCTTGTCAGTATGGATGATGATGGCGGATCTAATGAGGATGGATGATGTTGTTTCCCTTTGAGCTGCGGATCAATCAGATCCGACCTTGGGAACCCGCTCCACTTCCTTTAGTTCCGATGTTGACCGCGGTAGTAATGTAAGCTGCCACTTTATGCGGGCCATGGATTTGATGCCCCACGACATCTCCTCCACCCTGTTACCACTTGATCTGGATTTTCAAAATCCAACAGTGGTAATACTTATGGTTTCTGCTTTCCTCCAAGGCCATGTTGGCCAATTCAAACTCCAGGGTCAAACATCTGTTGTTGTTTGTACTATTTTTCTAGTACTTTTTGTACTCTGTGTTCAGGGCTAAACATTAGTTTATGCTCTTTTAGGTTGTACTTTTGTGTTTTAATTAATGAAATATCTGTTTTACAAAAAAAAAAAAAAAAAGTTCACCGGTAATAAAGACTATGCTGTAGATCATTGCTCTTGCAATGAGGTGGCTGGTTATAGAGGCTTTGATGGACTTTAAGAGATGATAGAGGTTTGGTTACGGGGATACAGTGCCAATCTAGGAGAAACAATTAGCTTGAAAGAAAAATTATGAACTATCTTCCATGGCCTAGACATAGCAAAAGAAAAGCGGATATCGTTGCTCATTACAGAGACTGATTCTACTGCGCAGGGGCGGAACCAGGAATTTTCTTCAGGGGGTGCAAAAAATATAATGAATTCACTAAAACATATTTTATAAGTAAAATAATATACAAAAACTGAGTGCACTTAGTAAGCATACAAATGGTAGTGGAAAAAATTATATTGGAAGTGTCGAGGAAGTGGAAAAATTGGAGAAGTACTTGGCCTGAATCAAAATGTGATTGCCAAGAAAATTTAAATTCTTTTTATAATTGTATATGCTTCTCAACAATTTTTACAGATACAAGGAAACATCTGAAAAGTCTAATATGGTTCACTTGTTGCCTATACCCGAGCCACATGCTTTAGTTTGAATGTAAGCAACATGATCGCAATGATCATTAGTGAATGGTAGAGGCATCAGTCATAACTTTAGTCTACAGCTCCTAAAAATTGAGAAAGATTAAAGGGTTGACAAATGCTGTTATGATCTAATAAAAAAATTCTCAAGATTTCAGGGGGTGCACTAGCCCCCCCTAGTTCCCACTTGGTTCCGCCAGTGCTACTGCGGCTATTCCATTGATTGAGGATCAAGAAAATTAGAACCACTAGGCCAGAGAAAGCAGGGCTGATTACAGATTCATTATGAGAACTAAGAAGACACAATTATGACATAACCCATATTTTGAGGGAAAGACATCAATGTGCAGACGCTTTGGCCAACGTGGGAGCTGACCAATTGATAAGGATGGAGCTTTTGAAATATCAACTTTTAGTGACAGATTTTTGTCGAGTTGCCTTCAAGAGGCACTCCTAGTACTTATATCTTTACCTTCCAGGCTTTCACTCTGCCCAGAAAAAAGAAAAAAGGATCATCTCTCTGGCAAAGGTGGTGAAATGCTGTTGTTTCACCTTTTGTTTTTTCATAATGCTAGAGTTTTAGTATTTTTATAATTATATATATTTGACTACCAGTGACTTTGCGCCAAATGATTTAGAACTTAGATGTATACGAATAAAAAGTGTGTCGCTTTATTTGATAGTAAAAACTTTTATATAATAAAGGAAAGTGGTGATCACACTCTATTATAAGTGATTGGTTATATTGCTTACCAGAAGTGATTGGGATTCTCGAGGAGTTATTTGACTTTTAGCTCAATGAATTATAATGTAAACATTGTCAAGGAAGAGTTTTGGATAAAGTTGTAGAATTGAAAGTTTATATTGAAAATTTGAGATATCATACTAGTCTTCCGCTGCTAGGTTTGTTGGTTTAAAAATAAGGCTCGATAGTACTCTTCCACGTCTAGGTTTGTTAGTTTAATACTAAGGCTTGATAGCGCCTGTGAGATATGTTAATTGGGGCTGCAACATGTCACCCTACTCTGGGTTAGGTCGTTACTGAATGGTATCTGAGCATGGTCTTGTGACCATTGGAGCGTATTGATTTGTGGCTAGTGGCATGATCTCAACGGGAACTAGAATGTAGAGTTTGGTTGTTTTTTCGAATTAAATGAGTACGAAGTTGGAGCTTAGGCCTCGAGGGACAGCTTAATTAACGGGACTTGGTACGATTTTGATTCTTGTCAAGGGTTGCACAATGTCATTTCAAATCCTGAACTTTCAAACTGAGTGACATATTAATCATCATTATTTCTTAGATAAATGGACTAGAACCGGTACATGATTGGAAAGCGATTTTCTTAAGCTAGTATGTCGAAGAAGCATTGCTTGTGATAGGCGTTCTTGCATTAGGTTTTAAATATTGGGTTGCCCGGGCCACAAGTTCTGACCATCTCAGTGGATATATAGTATGTTGACTCTCTGTCGCCCTTAATCCCTCGTCCTATAGCATAAGTCCACTTCATCCAACAAGTCCAAATGGTAGGTAATAATGGGCGAGGACCATGCAGTATGCTTAGCATTGGGATTATTAAAGATGATGTTAAGGTTTTTAGGACTTTCAATCTTGTGATTTTTCTTAATTTAGACAAAAAATAAGTGACCAACAAACCGGCCATAGTTGCCTATTATTTACCAAAAAGTTTTTTTTATATATATAGAGGTGGCACTGAATTTTGTTACGTCTGCTATCGTAGATGATGTATTCCTAAATCCTGAGATATTTTGCACAATTTGATAAAAGAAAAGTCATATTGGGTACTCAGCCACATTTGGGTACAAATTTGAAATTTAGGGCATTTTAAACTTTCAACTATTGCCTACCATTGGAAGCTATTTTTTGACCTGAAAGTAGCGTACACAGTTTTCAAATTGTTTTATGTTACAAATACACCATAACCGAAAGTAAATGGTCACTAGTTTATATAACTTCAAACATGAAAACTTTTTCTTCTTACATAAACAGTGCTAGATACGAACCTACACGAGCGGCCTTATAGTAAGTGGCATGAAATATTAATAACGAAAATGATCCTCTGTTGTATAACTCTCGGTAACAGTTTTAGTGATAAGAGGTTGTTATTGAAAATATTTTAATATTTTTGTTTAATCTTATATTGACAATCTTTCGTCCCTAAAATATATTAGTAATATTTTTTTTATTACGGTAGAAGTGTTGTACAACAGAATGTTCTAATCCATTAATAACCTTTCCATGGCCCAGTTCAGCCTCTTGTAATTTTGCCCTTATCCCTAAAGATGTGAATTGGCTCACTCATTATTAGCTCGTACAATTTTGTTTTTGTTTAACGGTCAAACTCGAGCTTATAAACTCTTTCTTGTTACCACATTATAAACTAGCTTGAACCAAAAAAAAGAAAAAAATAAATTAAATAAAGCCCTTAAAGATCGGCTCCAGTCGCCCTAAGTCGACCTTTTTTTGCATTTTATTCTTTTACTTTGCTTTTAAAAAGTTTTGGCCACAAAGGTCAAAATTGCCCTGCACATACCGTATTCTCTCACTTGACCAAAGAGACCGTAGGAGGGCTAAAAAGGGAAACAAAAAGATCAGTTAGGGCAATATATAAAGGGGGCTAAGGCAAGCAGCAAAGCCCAAAATCTCATTAGTTTAAGAATGAGGCCGCACAGAGAGAAGGGATGTTTCTGAGGGTGGTTGCCCCTCTCTGTAATCAGATCATGGCCGATGATTTCACAAAACCATTTGGAAAATAAGCAACAACCCTTCTTCATCTTCTGTCCCTCTATTCATTTAGGGGTGTAGTTGCCCTCTCTCTCTCTCTCTCTCTCTCTGGATCTCTGTTTTGTATGAGGCTGTGATGATAATGTATGGAAAAAGAATCAGATTTGGGCGTAACCAGAATGGCCTGGCATGGCAACACAGATGGTCTGTGAGAGGAGAAGATTGATGGGTTCTGATACTCTGTATTCGATTTGCTCGCTGTCTCTCACATGGCAACTGTTGTTTGCAGCTAGGTGGTGTAGTCTGTGTCTGAGAAAAGGCGAATCTGAGCCTCCTTATGTTTTTGGAATTTATTTATTTATTTTGTGGCTAATTTTCCAACATGCATTAGAAACTTTAATTGATAATTGATCTATACCCTGATATTTTGTTCATATGAAATCCTGGATTTTGTGACCGAAAATGAAATGAAAATGGGCCAGTCTTTAAACTGGTCAAATCAATCCTTTGGGTGGGGTGGGGTTTATTTGCATTCATCAGTTTGTATTTCGAAAGGGAAACTGGGAGAGAGGAAGAAATGGGCTCTTACATAAACTTCAGAGTAGGACCAAAAAGGAGATTTCTTTGGAATGGCGTTCTTAAGAAACAGTTGCAATACTTGCACAAAATTTCTATAAAAATCAGAAACATGCCCCTGCCATCCTTACAGTTGATAAGTTTGTTTGACTGATGAAGTTCATGCATGGCTTACAGTTGAAAATCAAAAGATTGAGTTGCAATGAAGAAAGCATTGACAATCGGAGGATGTTAGCAAACAAAGGTGCAAAGAGATGAGGTAAATTGGACCAGTTGAATGAAAACTTGTAACGCTATTTACCTATGAACATCACCCATACAAATGTTCAAGTATTTGATCCAAGTAAGAATAGTAATCCGCGTATATAAATGTATGTCAAGTGTGCAATAATCATATGTTCAACATTGCAAGCTGCCCTATTGTTTAGACTGTCAATCTAGCTATGCTGAAAGGCAATTTGCCATGGTACAAATATATTCAAAGAGAACCTCAATGGAAGCCGACAACATTTCAGAAAAATAATGAAGTTAAGCTTCAATTCTAAAGCAAACCAAGCAACATGGCTGCCAATACAGACAGGCAAGCACTGGCAACATTGTTGACACTGCTTGAAGATTTTGGTGAAGGAACAGTAGCAGGCGTGGTCGTGGAATTGGAGGGCGGGTCGGGGCTAGAGACGTTTGCTGTGGCGGGCAGTGGTGGATCAACGAGGTCAGCCTCCTCAAGGGCTGGAGCCGGTGGTAATGCCGGCGGCATTGCCACGGGATCAACCAATCCAAGAAGTGCACCGGGTTCGACTGGAGAGATGCTGAATGGAAGCTTGGCATCAGGGTTGGAACATGGACTTCCTGCATCAGCAAAGTAGGCACATGTTGAATCGTCAAGCATAAAAACAAATTAAAGCATAATGTTGTGATGCAAAACGTACACCATTGCAAAGCATGGCCACACACAAAATGTAATACCGTGCCCATCGATTTAATTAACGTGCAATATTTCTCACTGCTATGATGGTATGTGAACTTCAAGGTCCAAAATGACTGAAAAAGTATGAGGTTTCAAGAGTTTGAACTAATATACTCTTCAATACGAATGCGACTGGTTCCATGGTGCCAAATGTAGAACTCTTTTGCAAATTTCTGTCATTTGTTGTAAGATGATTTGGTAGTAAAAAGCAACAAAGAAAATTAAAGAAGTCCTGATACTTACTCATATAAGCATTTGCACTTGCTGGGTGGTCAGTAATGACACCATCAACGTTTTGAGCAGCCAAAGTAGCAAGCTCGGAGTAAGGATCTGAGAAGTAGTCAAACAAGAGGGAGACAAATTCGTTGGCGAGAGTCGAGACATATACAGAGATGTTTGCAGCGTGCATTTCCTGGGTAACTTTTGTGAATCCCGTGGCAAAAAAGCCCGCACTTTCTGAGACAATGGAGCCTCGCCTAACATGTATTGCATCAGCGTACTTCTTCACATCTGCTGCTACCTTCTTTGGCGCGTCACTTATTAGATTCTCAATCTTTAGTACTCTTTGGTACGTTGGGACGTCCTTGAACGCTGACAGCACCGAACTATCTTCTGACTGGATCAATACTTTTTGCGTAGATTGCTTTTCAAAGGTGGCATTCGTCAAGGCATCACGAACGATTTTTATAATGTCGAAACCCTTCTTTGAAGCAAGGTAGGGCGCATTCTGTAAACAAGTATAGCGATATGTAGCTATTAGTATTTGCATAAAGATAACAAAATATTTTGTTGGAACGTAACCAGTATACTGCTTGTGTGCCAAAATTTTGTTGAGGGCCATGTGCGACAACAAAAAAGGCAGTCCGGTGCACAAGGCTCCCAACGCACATGGTCTTAGGGAGGGTTGATGTATCTAGCCTTAACCCTACATTCACGGAGACACTGATTTTGCCTCCAAATTCCTGACCTTAGCAATAAAGAAATTGCCTATCAAAGTTCAATGTCCAAGCGGATTTAAGCTACTAAGTAGGGAAGGGAGATACTTACGTCTATGTTAATCAAAACTCCAGTGGTTGCCTTAGTTTTTGCAAGTTCTAAAAATTCAGAGAGGGTCACGAACTTGCCCTTGTTCTTGTTTGCGGGATTCCTCAGCAAGCTGCTGTTAGAGAAAGGGCTCACAAGTTGGGCTACAATCAGAAGTACAAGCAAAGTAGGATAGTTAGTTAATGAATAAAAACACATCAAATACATAACTTAAAGAGGCTGCATCAAGTTGAAAGTTTACGCTTTAGGGTTTGGATTTCGCTCCATGTGAGATCGAATGAGAAAATTCCGCTGTTTGGTTGAATTTCAGGGACTGTTGAAGCCCGGTCTACTAAAGTTGTCACCGCTGTAGTTTTCCCTGTAAGATCAGCTGTCTCCAAGCAGAAGGCAACTCCATCTTTCGACAATTGGACAGAACAATCAATGATGTCTGCACCATCATCTATGGCTTTCTGATAGGCAAGATCAGTATTGCCAGGGTAATCCCCACTAGCTCCATTGTGAGAGATTATCAATGCTATTCATGGCAAAGAAGAGGATTATAGTGCGTAGAAATAGTTTATATATTGTTTAAGGAAGACTTTTTCCAAACGTAACGGATGTAAAACGAAAAAGAAAAGCATATTTTCTTACATTTCATAACCTTCGTAGCATTCTGGTTCTGAGCCAAGCACGCTGCATAGAAACAAAATCTGCGGTTAAAAGTAGAACGCTAGCTCGCATGAAAAAACAAAGACACATTCTCCTTCTTAATGGTTAGAGTTATTAGACTTGCTTCAGTATTACACAGATAAAAATTGAGAGTGTGCTATAGAGGGCATTGTGAGGGGGTAGAATGTGTATGGACCAAGTGAGTGCAACTCCGTTAAGCCTTTGTTCCAATTTCCAAACTAGTTGGGGTTGGCTACATGAATCCCTTATTCAACTCGTGCAAGCGACAAAGTCCTCTCGCACTACTTGTATGCGTGCAACTTGGTTATGCATAGAGCTAGCGATGATTAAAAATGAGAAGCAGCAGGCAGAGAAAGAAAAGTCTTACCAACAGCTTCTGATGCAGTGGGAGGGAAATCCGTAAGCAATCCATCAACAGAAAACTGGCCATTATCAATAAAGTTCAGGTACTCGGCTACTGGATCATAGCTGTAATTGTAAGCCATGTTGGCATCATTTGCAAAGCCAGAAGCGTACACTTCAAGGCCTGCTTTGTGGGCATCAGCAACAAGAGTAGTCGCAGGCTCCAAGTACAAATCCTTGTTAACCGGCCATATGTATTCTTTCGGGACAAGAATACCGGAGGCAAATGACTTGATAGTAGAGAGCTTTCCCAGTATCGCGCCATATTTTTCCTTGGTAGTAGGTTCAACTGCATCTTTACTCAAGAATCGGAAAATGAGCTTTATGCTTTTGTTCTTTGTGCTGCCCATGGCCTTCAAGAAGCCAATCTCAGGAGATGAAATGTAATTTGGCACCCACACACTCGCTGATTCCTCTATGTACTTTGCTGCACTCATTTTGTGTTGGTTGTAGAACATATCATACTGCAATAGACAGCAAAATAAACTCCACATCTTAGCAACTACTTTTTTCTTGGCAATAACTACTTTCCTGGTCACCCATTGTGTAGCTCAGGCCCCAGCGGCCTTCAATGGACAAAAACCGTGGGGGAGAGAGAGGGAGAGCAAGAGAAGAGGTGTACCTCGACATTCAACCAGAGCGAAACAACGGGGTTTGGATCGTCTTTGTTTTTAGGAGTTGTTATGTCATCAGGAGTAAACATTCCAAATATACCATCAAACACACTTGGTCTGGAGAATATATTTTGTTTCACTGCAGGAAAAAACAAGGAAAAAAATTATCAGGACTGAAGCCTTCTTTGTGGTAGTAATAGATAGTATGGTCTCTTTAGGCTCTTTTAAGTTCCTCTGAAAATGGAGTAGAGACTCACATTTTTGAAGCAACAATGTTCAAGATACAAAGGTCATTTGTGATGTTATTTTCCATTTTCCAAATTCAAGATGACATTGTTAGCTCGAAAATGTCCAAGGGAGAAGAGATGCATCCGTTTCAATTTGAGGGCAACCAGTAAGCCCCGGCCTCTTCTTCCATAAGTAAATATTCTAAAAAAAGTACGGGATTCGCGGAAAAATTCAAAATAAGACACTGAAACATGTTTGAATCCTCAGATTCTCAATCAACCAAAGGGAATTTTGGCAGCAATTGCTATAGAACTTACATGTTACATTCATCCTTAGCTCGTCTACTGTACGATCCATCGCGAACCACCCTTTAACATCTTGTCCATTCACATTGTACGTTTTCTGCCCCTTAGGGAAGACGTCTGCTATCAGTGTGGAACTATCGAGCTTGATATCTGATTGACAAACGGCTAGCAGATCTCTTGTAAATTGTAAATCACAGAACATAACTACGCCAGCCAACCCTGTTGAGGAAGCGGAATCATATGCATATTGACTGGACTCGGGGAAAAGGCCCGAGAATCCTCCACGTGCTATTACTGCTGGACTACCACCTGAAAATCAATCAGAAAGCGAAAATGTTCGTCACTTTTCGTACTCTGACATATGTAAAACTTGCATCATAGAAACACAGAAAATGCTTGTCATGCAAAAACCTCGGTAAAAATTGTCTACATGCTAATCCTGCAATACTAGCTAGTATCTTTAATGAAATGTAAGCGCTTCTGTTCACTTTGACCAAGGTAATAGCACGTACGAGGCAACATAAAGGACATAACGATGACAATGAACGTGAATTCGTGGAGTTGATCAAGCAAAGCCGGGGGAAATATGGGGGCAATTCCCTTTCGAAATTTGCTATGTAACACTTTTGACTACCAGCCTGATACTTCCAATGGATTCTGTTCCTTTTTCACCTCCAAATAGCACCTAATACTGCTACCTTTATAGAATTGGGAACAGAGACTAGCTACCAAAGATGAAGACGGAATGGCACATTACCATTTAAAGTTAGCCATTTCTTGTCCGTGGCCTTCACCGCGGGTTCTTTCTTCGCTAGGGTGGAGTGGATGAACAAGAAAACGAAAAACAGCTGCCTGATCATCTTCTCCCAATCCTGTCTTCAAGGAAGCAAGAACAAGAAATCAGATAAGCCTCGAAATTAAGAAAACGAATCCATTATCAAACATAAACTTTTTCAGGGTGTGATGATTTCCTAATTGCCTATTGTTATACATTGTTCCATCCCCTGTAGTGACCAACACCTCCATTATTATCTGGATATCCACAGTGAGGTATTTGGTTATCTTTGTAAGAGTGTAGAAATCGAAATCAAAATTAACTATTTCCTTCCTTCCTATCTTCTGTGCCTCATTTGGGTAACATACGTAGGATTAAATGCTTGAATAGCAGAGAACATCATGCTTTCGAAAATGAGGAAACCAATTAAGACATGCAAACAAGAAGAAGACAATACAAATCTATGGACACCGAGCGAACTTCCACGAATCATGTCCATGTACAGACTTTTCTGTTGCATCCTCTTCTTTACATTCCGGTTTTGATGGATCATACCCATTATCTTTCCCTTGAATTTTCACAAAATATTGCAAAACTTTGGACCATAATCTCAGCAATGCATGCTTTCGTAATCTTTCCCACATAGGGTTGAGAAAAAGTCCAAATCTCCATGCATATTCACATAAAACTAGAAGAAGGACTGCCAAAATAGTTAGAGAACATGAACATGAATCTGAAAGAACTCACTTGATTATTCTTGACGTGTTAGATGGGAGACAAAAACCAACATTCCCTATGGGAGTTTCAGAAGAAAGAAGAAGGGAAAAGGGAGTTAAGAAACTCCCCTGGGAATGCAAAAATGGAATGAAATGAGGGGGGTTGACACAGAGAGAGAGAGAAGGGGGAATGTTGTTAATTCCTCATTAATTGCTCCCACACATTGCTCGTATTTATAGCTGGTCAAATCAATGCTTCCTTGCTCGTCAAACTCAAGAAATGACTGGTTTGTCATTCATTTTAGCCCTTACTAAAATGTGTCTCTCCTCGTTTTTGGCGGGATTTGGACTGCTCATAGTCAAACCCACCTCGTAGAACAAGCTAAGGTTCATTTTTCATGTTAATTAATTAATGTCTAGCTTGCATTGAAGACATGCCTAAGAATAAAGTAGTTCCACGCTGGTGTTGCTCAATCGGGTGTTACGTTTGGGTACCGCGTGATAACATTGTTGAACTGAACTCATTGCCTAATAACTTAATTTTTTTGGAATAAACGATAACTTAACAAAGCATTAGATCTCTGAAATGACAAGGTATTGGGCTCGATTATTTCTATTAAGATATTTGTCCTTTTTGTGGAGGTACTCCATGTGGGTATTAAGTTTTGGTAGCATGATAACATTGTTGAACACATTTTTTAACAGTTTAAGTTTTTTGAGCAAGTGGTAACTTAACATAGCATTAGAGTTCTGAAATGACAATGTCTTGGGACTCTATATTTCCATTTGCACATTTACTCTTCAGTTATTTGTGCACTTAGTGGAAGTGTATCTTGATTTAAATCTCATTGATTTATCTCTGCACGTGCAGCTGAGGAGCTTTGTGCGTGATGAAGAGTGTCAAAGCATGATAACATTGTTAGACATATTTTCTAACATATTAAATTTTTAGCGCAAGTGTTAATTCAAGAGTACGTTGTCTAGCATTACCCATGGCTCGTAGGAAAGCTAAGATAATATTTGGTGGTAAAAATCATGATGTCCAGCATTATTAATCATGCCCACCTCCCAAAGACTAACAACTCCTTTAGCGGGTGTATTGCTTATCGATAGCTTTTCAAAAGTGCTAGATCATCTCAATTCGAGTCTGTATAACAAAGTTAGTACCTCTTTTGACGAAACTGTGCGGAAGTATAAAATTCAAACTTATTATAGATGCTCCAATTACTCTCTTGTTGTTTTTCGTGATTCATATAGGCGTTCCGTCAATGTAATCGAGATCCTTCTGAATCAATCTGTATTTGATACAAAAACAATAAACGCTTTTTTTGTGGTAGTTTTAATCTTTCTATTGTTTGAATACAAGTTTTCCTCACATTCTTGTGTTGACATGATAGTAGAATGGATAGTAGTGATTAAATAGTTTTAGTGACACGTTATGACGGCATTTATGACATCATAAAGCTTAAATATCATCATTCCGTAAGATATTTATGTTGGGTCAACGAATAGTACTTGAGTTTGGTCTTTGGCAAAAATAAATTAACAAAAAGAGAAAAAAAAAAACTTTCAGGGAAATATGAAAAAAGAAGATTGAAATCTCTAGATATAAATCATAGCACTCTAGAATATGTAGGTACAGTCTTCACCGCAAAGATTACAATTTCTTACTATTTTGGTACTAAGAAAGGTAAGAATTTTAATTGCATAAAACTCCGATCTTTCAAAATGGTAATAATTCAAAATTTTGACCTAAATATTGTAGTTAGATAACTAATTTATTTAAAATAAATTTTGGTTGCTACCCAAATCGTATGAATCTTCCTCTAATCTCGTATTAGTGACAATTAATAATCGCTAAACGTTTCTTTTGACTTTTCTGCTAACAATTTAAGCAACAATTCTTAATATCATTTTCTTAGCGTCACTAAATAAAAGTCACCAAAAATATTTATCTACTATTAATTGTCGCTATATAAAAAGTAGAAAGAAGATTACTTCTAAGTGCGTGGCAGCCAAATTTTATTCAGTTAATGATGTGTACCATTTTAAAACAATTAGAGCATTCTAGAATAGGCTAGTACAACTAAAATTTCAAAATTTTACACCGTGCAGATGTACGGCCCACATCCCTCCACGAATTACTACCATACACGCTTTATAAACACTCTTTGGTTTTGGCCCGTTACCTTATCAACAAAATAATAGCACCCCCCCTCAAACATATTTCACACACAAACACACACAAGCGCAGAGATCTGTAACCCAGAAATCTCTCCATTTCACACACACAAATCACACAGAGTTTGTTCAAGAAATGGCCAAGAAAGAGATGGAAGTGGTGAAGGGTCTGGACGTACAGAGGTACATGGGCAGGTGGTATGAAATAGCTTCATTTCCATCAAGGTTCCAGCCCAAGGATGGGGCCAACACGAGGGCCACGTACACTCTGAGGGAAGATGGTGCCACAGTGAATGTGCTCAACGAGACGTGGAGTGGTGGCAAGAGAGGGTTCATCGAAGGGACTGCTTACAAGGCTGACCCCGCCAGTGATGAGGCTAAACTGAAAGTGAAATTCTATGTGCCGCCTTTCTTGCCTGTGATTCCTGTTGTTGGGGATTACTGGGTTTTGCTCATCGATGAAAATTATCAGTACGCTTTGATTGGCCAGCCTTCAAGGAAGTATCTCTGGGTATGTCTCTGATTCTTTCATAATCACGGGATTTTCGTGTGGGGTTTCATACTTTTTGTGGGTTATTTGTAGCGGCCATTCTCTAGGATCTTGTGGCTTTGATCTAAGTTGATGATTCTATTCGTTGTTACCTTCATAGCAAGCTTTTGCTTTGATTGATGATTTATCAGTATGCTTTGGTTAACCGCAAGTTTCTTTGGGCGTGTTTCTGATTTATTGCATACAAACATGTGTGTGGGGGAGCAATCCTGTAGGGTTTGTTATGGCTTAATTGCATAGTGTTTGTTTGACGTAGTTTTAATATGAGGATTCTTGTACCTGGGTTCGTACGACATATGTCTTCATTGCATCTTGTCATGTACGATTGTTTGATTTGTTGCCGCAGAAACCTTAAAGTAAGATTTACACTAGTAGATAGTCTCGCCAAGATTAAATTTACTTCTGCTATTGACTATGTTACATGGATATTTCAAAATGCGTTGGACATGGGTATGAGATATGTGTCCAACACATATCATTCGATATGCCACTAATAACACTATTTTAAATTTTGAAGTGATTCTTTTAATTCGTTATTGCTGTGAGATGTGAGAAGATGCCAGTCAAAACAATGTATGTCACAGAAAATACCATGTTACCTAAGGAGCAACTAAATAGCATTAATAGATAGAAATGTTTTGCCGCGTCCCTTGTCTTGCCTTTTTAACATTAAACGTATCTAACATTTGGACACGTATTTGACTTAGACACTCGTACTGAGTTCATTTAACATAGGCTAATGCAAGCTATCATGTGGGTAGGTGCAGCATCTTAATCAGCATTACTATGCCTCAACAGAAAAGAAAAAGAATAGAAAAAAGAGCAAAATTATAGTGGGTGAACAGTGTTGCTTTGTTCTGATGTCATATGGTGTAATGGTTTCCCTCGTATAGACTTGATGATCTTCTGTAGAGCTTTTGGATCTGGCTACTTAGTATACTTTGCACCCCCAGCAATTTTTGATGGCGGCTTTGAATACATTCTGGGAGTTATAGATATTGCATGTCGGATTATTTGTGTCGATTGGGTCTATTTTCTAGGATGTGTAGTGTCACACCCTATGTGTTTCACACTAATATTTGTAGCCTAGAAGAACATGAGCAATAAAATTTTAGCCTCTTTGCTTAGCTTTTACGGGCTTGTCTAGTCTTCTGTACCTTCTAGGAGGGTAGGGATGCCCTTATCCGCATTTTGTGTTGATTACCCTTCTCTTCATGGCCTTCAGATGACAATTGAGCAATCTCACCCTCGTGCGAAACGTTTTGTGTGGACATTTTTCGATGGTGTTGCTTGTTTGTGTTGATGTATTGTTTGCTTCAGATACTGTGCAGGCAGCCCCATTTGGACGAAGAGATCTACAATCAGCTCGTTGAGAGGGCCAAAGCTGAAGGCTATGATGTGAGCAAACTTCACAAGACACCCCAGACTGATCCTCCACCAGAGGGTGATGATGTCCCAAAGGATACCAAAGGCATTTGGTGGTTCAAGTCCCTTCTAGGGAAGTAAGTTGCAGCTGATAGTGGTGGTTGGAATGAAGAATAGAGAAAATAAAAGCCCTGTAACCCCCTGTGAAAGTGTGAAACTAGTTGTGTAGTTCTTTTGTTGAGTATAATGTGTGGATTGGATTTGAAGCTTATCTTTGGCATGAAGGTCCCCAGATGTTTCTGTTGTTGCTTTCTAGACCAGATATCTATGTCAAAAGCTTAGGAGCTAAGGATGAGCAACAGGGTCAGTGTTGGATTCTACCTTGGATTGGGTGTTGTTTCTTGGTGCCCAAGATGTGACACCCCAAAATGCATCATAGCCATTATTGGTTGCCAGAGACAAGCAATTACAGTGTTTTTGCAAGATAAACACACAATTAATGTAAATTTAGGGTGATAGCAACTGCCCATTTCATGTTGATGTATGTACAGGGATATGAAGTCTGGTATCTTCTTCTTGTTATTAGACTGGGAAAACACAGGACTTCATTTTGCAACTGACCTTAGAGTTTGCTTGTAAGAGGGCTGTGGATTGTTTTTTTTCCCATTACTATTTATCTATACTATATATATTTGGATTTGATTGCTAAGGCCTTTGGCCCACCAAAGTCTCGATCTATTTTTTTTCAGAATTCTTGAATTTTTCTTGATAATGCTAATTAGGCGTAACAAGTTTATTGGGTAAAACGCTATTTTTTACCGGCCTAAACAGTTCTTCCACCCTGTTTTTTAGTCAGAAGTCCATGACATTCATCTAATTACCCTCCTGAGTTTAAGCCATCACTGTGTCTGTAAGAAGGTGAAAACTCCAATATGTCTTCAAACTAACCCAACAAAGGTTACAGGATAAATTATTTACAGAAAAACTGCATCAAATGTTTCCATTTCCTACTGCTTTTAACTTCTCGTTCCTTACTAAAAGCGACATCTTCCTTCCTCTCTGTCAACATCGCCGTGCATGGACGGACAAAATTTGATCACTCATCACGCATGTGGGTTTAGAGTTCGATTGGATTTGGATTTTTAAGTATGTATTCTTCTGTCTTGTGTACACGAGGCAAAACTATGCATTAACACGAGAGCACATTAGCGACTTATGCGCTTTGCCACCAAGCACAAACCGTAGCCGCGAGAGTAGAAGTTGGAGTACTTTGAAGCGAATCAAAAAAAATTGTTGATTTCTCTCAGAAAATCTTCTGTGTACATTATTTAGGTCAATAACATATGTAGTGCCAATGATATAGATTTCGTAAAGGGTGATTCCGGCCAAAATCTTCCTACTTGTTTAGACACCCTTTATTCGTGCTTTCTTATCTTTGGGTTTTATTCGTATTCAATAAATTTATGTTGGAAAAGAGCCAACATAAACTTGCAATGGTTCAGTTAGGGTTCGATTGGCAAATGAAATTGGAAATAGAATTAGGAATTGTAATTCAATTCTAATTCCATAGGAATTGGAATTAACCTGGAATTGAATATAATTTGGACTTCCATTGATTGGTTAGCAAAAAATTAGATTTAAGAATTTACATTATTAAAGTGAAAAACCAAAGCGTAACAAGACAATTGCCGATAAAAACTTGTAAAAATTTGCCATTGAATTGAAATTGCTAAAGTAAGAATTGTATTTTGATCACAATTGCCACAACTAATCTTATTAATAAAGTTACACATATGCTACTGTTAAAATGGTACAATTACAGATTTTAAAATATGAAGTTTCTCGGAAGAGGTTTACAAAAAAATTTCACAGCACCGATTAAAGTGCCAGTCACAAATTTTCAATTTCCAGACCAACATCCCGTAATAAGAACGATTCCAACATCCAGTAATAAGAACAATTTCAAAATAATTCCTAAAGGAATTACAACTCGGATGTACAGTAATAAGACATACATGAGATACATATCAGATATACCACAATAAGAAATAAATATTAAAAGAATAACATTTCTGAGATATAATTAGCTAAACGTGTCAAACTCGTCGTCCACGCCTAACTTGATATTTAACGAACATGTTCTTAACTAAATTCTCTATAAATGCTATCCATTCAAGTGTAAGTTGAACAAATCTTACCACTTTCCTATCGCTAGTGTCATCTGGACTTGGAGCAACTGCTAATTCTGCATTAGTCTTAGCTAATAATATTGTTTTTTGTCTAATTTGCTCATCTCGTATAATAATGTATAAAATGCACCATGCATTGACTATTTGAACCTACAAAGTACAAATGATAAAAGAAATCATATTGTCTCATGTTACATGCTATATATGAATGCACATACATACATTTTTGTACCAACAAGAAACCACTAATAATACCACCCGTGTTTTTACATCAAAGAATGATGCAGTTCTAAGAATTGTCCACCGTTTCTTCAGCAACCTAATGTTCTTTCAATCACATTCTTTTGATGTTGACCGAGGAAGATTAAATAACTCTTTTTAAGCATTTGGATTATTCACACTAGATGCCCATTCATTAAGATGGTAACGTATTAGAATCTTTTTTATATTAAGGACATTTTATCCGAGTACCATCATTTTTTTTTTTGGGGGGCGGGGTATTAATGATGCTAAGTTACAGATTTGCCTTTCACTTTGATCATTAAAATGTCACATACTTTGACGATTATTAATGCTAAGTTACAAATTTACAACAAACATGTATATTACAGAAAAAAGTTTTGCTAAAATTAAAATTATAGAGAACGATGAGTAAAACAACATATATTGCTTTTGCAATTAATCCATCTTTAAATGGTCAAGATGTACATGTAAATTATTGTCTGAGTGATAGGAACCACTCACCTAAAGTTGGAAAATTCGAAAAGTTCAACTAGCTGATGAGAGTTGCCACCAAAACTAATAATCCAAAATCTCTGCACTCCTCTCTCAGACTCAGAGGTTGAGAATCATCCATAAGGCCACAACTTCTTTTTCACAAGCTTACAAAAAGCCAGCATACAAGTTGCTAAAAAACAGGCACCTTGATGTAAACCTACTGAGATGTAACTGAACAGAGTAGGAAGCCAAAGACCAAAAAAGAAGTCCAGAGAGTTAGTAAAAGCAAGCAACCCAAGAACCACAAGCAGCCCTCTTCACTCTACTGAACTGAGAGAGAATGGCTCCATCTTCATGCTTTCTCTTGTTACTTCTCTTCACCATATCTGCTACATTAGTTGAATCATCGCCAGCATACTTTCCCGGACCTAATGCCTATCAAATTTCACTTGCAAAACAAGCCAAGAAAACAGAACCAGATTTCCCATACAAAACCCATTTTTTCCCCCAAGTTTTAGACCACTTCACATTCCAACCCAAGAGCTCTAAAATCTTCTACCAAAAGTATCTTACTAATGACCATTATTGGCACCGTGAAGCACCGATTTTTGTCTATACTGGCAATGAAGGGAACATTGAATGGTTTGCTGGCAATACTGGTTTTATGCTTGACATTGCTCCAAAATTTCAAGCCCTACTGGTCTTCATTGAAGTATTACCTATGAACAATACTCTTTACAGTTTTATGCGTCTCGAAAGTATCTCAAGAATTAGAAATTTGCAGTCAGAAGAAAATGAAAATATAGATAAAACCTCATTTGGGTGTTCTTGGAAAGAGCTTCTTGGTTGAGTATTGATTAAAAGTGATGAGAGTGCTGATGGGATTTGTCTGTGTGTGATTTTCCAGCATAGGTTTTATGGAGAATCAATGCCATTTGGGAATGATTCCTACAAATCTGCCGAGACCTTGGGGTACTTGAATTCACAGCAAGCATTGGCTGACTTTGCGGTTCTGATAAGGAGTTTGAAGCAGAATTTATCTTCTGAGGCATCACCTGTTGTGGTATTTGGTGGGTCTTATGGAGGAAGTAAGTTAATGCATGGCTCCTTACTTTTAGCTTTCAATTGACCTGACATTTATGAGTTTATTGTTACTGTTTTATTTGAAGTAATTTGTGCTGGTGAGGGAGAATTTGGAATTTACATTTGATTAAAATTTCAAGCACTAGGATTAGTGTAATTAGGTTTAGTAGTTCTTTTAGTAATATTGGCATTCATGGAACACCTATTAATGAACTTTCTAGTCTGCCGAGTATTTGGTCATTGCTGATGTACATTCTCTCGCTCTTCTCTCAGTGCTGGCTGCCTGGTTTAGACTGAAATATCCACATATAACCATAGGAGCATTGGCATCTTCAGCCCCAATTCTGCAGTTTGATGACATTACTCCTTGGTCTAGCTTCTATGATGCTGTTTCCCAGGATTACAAGGTCTGCTTTAAGCTGAAAGAAACTGGCCTCTCTCTCTCTCTCTCTCTAAGAATATGATGGTGTCATGCGCAGGATGCAAGCTTGAACTGCTATGAGGTCATAAAAGGCAGCTGGGCAGAACTTGATGCCTTTATCATTCATAAAGAAGGGCTTGCTGAAATCAGCAGGACTTTCAGGACTTGCAAGTAAGTCAAAAGAGAAAAACAGAAGCAAGTTGAAGAAAGAAAAAAAAAGAGACAAAAGGGGAGCTTAGTACAGAACTATGAGACTAATATTAGGAAGTCCCTTTGAAATCGGAGCTAACTCCCAATTATTACTTGTGACTCAGTCCTCTTGACTTTAGGCTTGTTGGCTGTAGCTCTAAGCAGAAAATTTTGAGTTGCAAAAGCATTTACTTTTCAGCCATGCAGGGAGAAAATATGCTTTCAACAAATTTAATTAGAAAACTTGGTGCTTTTAATGTATCTATTTGAGGTTCAAAACATGTTCCCATTTCAAAAGGACACGAATGAGTAGCTTAAGACCATCAACTATGTTACTTGTAGGTTACATGTCAAGAAGAAACTTTGGATTCTCATACTTTACCATTGCTTTTTTATCATTTAAAATTTCAAGAATTTTTCTCGAATTTCAGGAACGTTCATTCAATTTATTCTGCTCGGGATTGGCTGTGGACTGCTTTTGTATATACAGCAATGGTGAATTACCCGACCCATGCAAACTTTATGATGCCACTACCAGCTTATCCCGTGCAAGAGGTCTTAATTTTATTGCAATCTCATATATGCATGTGGTCAATGATCTTCCGGCAATTATTTTCTAACAGTTTGCTTTCTTTTTCTTTGATAAAGATGTGCAAGATTATTGATGGATTCTCACCACAAACTACTAAGCTTAGCAGGGTTTTTGCTGCTGCAAGCTTATACTATAATTATTCTCAGACAGAAAAATGTTTCAACTTAGAAGGCGAGGCAGATGCTCATGGTCTTCATGGCTGGGACTGGCAGGTATAATCTTCTACTTAATTGCTGTATTACAAACAAGAAGTCCTTGTCGATAAAGCTTTAGAACCATCCAATGTCCAAATTCAAATCAGTTTATATCAGGAAAGTCCCAATGTGACCTCTTTGCTCAATTTTAACTGCACCGCACGAAATTCTTCTTAGGTTGTGTTTCTTACACAGAACAGGATGTCCCAAAGACTAATGCATTGCATGTAACTGGCAAATCTACTTAGCATTGTGGTTCTGTTAGAATTATCTCCATGGTATCATGCAATCACATACATTTGCCCATCATAATATCTTGGACACCAACAAACTAAGGCTCCAGGGGAATTGAAGATTTGATACTACATCAGATAGCCTTACGAGGGGCTTTCTTTTGACTGTGTGTGTGTGTGTGAGAGTGAGAGTGAGTGAGAGAGGGAGAGAGAGAGAGAGAGAGAGAGAGAGAGATTCATTTGAATTTGTTGTTAGCCATCCTTCTTAGCCCTAAAAATGGCATGGGTTATGTTTGCAGTGTCATCTACAGAAGGTTCTGTCTGGATTGGACATAATGGTGAAAGAGGAATAGAAGAATTGGTTAATGCATTAGTAACTTAATGGATTGTGTTTGCAAGTACTTAAAAGTAAGCATACATATCTTTATTGACCTGTTCACATCCTTGAAGGTTTCCAATAAATTCACTCTAATGCTTAATGAGATTTGGAGTACTGCTGGCTAGTGGAGTAGATTTTGTGGAATTCCAGTTAGTATTTCCTTTTACTAGTGTCGGTTCTTTTGGTAATCGTCGTAAGTTCTGGAATTGATTTTTAGGCATGCACAGAGATGGTCATGCCTATGACTTGCTCCGAAGAGAGCATGTTTCCTCCTTTTTCGTTTAGTTATAAGGAGTTTGCTGAGAATTGCATGGAGAAGTATAAAGTCAAGCCTAGACAACACTGGATCACTACTGAATTTGGCGGCCAGGTGAGTCATGTTCATAAGTGTGTGTTTTCGTGCTTGTTTCTGGCTTCCTCTGATTTCTTAAACTGCTCTATCTGGTTAATGCAACATTTTATGGTTTCATGGTGTGTTGTCTGTATAGAGAATTGACCAAGTGCTGAGAAGTTTTGGTAGCAATATTATCTTTTCTAATGGGTTGCAAGACCCATGGAGCAGGGGCAGGTCAGTTGAACTTTCTTAGTTGGATTGACTCTTTAACTATTCTGTAGAATTCCAGACGTCGAAGTTTTCCAATTCTTCTCTTATGTCTTCCCTACTCACACTTCAAGACGGTTCTTTATACTGATAGATATAGAATCCACACCCAAATTTTTTCTATCTGTTGATTTTTGGGTGGGGGAGGAAGGGTCGGTGGAGGTAGGCGGGGGGTCGGTATGGCCTCATCCTACTGCAAATTTTTTATGTATTACTAGTTGAGACTGATTGTGTGATGCTGCGGCTGATTCAGCCTAGTGCGGTGTTTTCATGGATTACTCTTTGAGAGTGATTATGTGAGTTATTTCCATCTTTATGCTCTAGGTATGTCCTTCCTGTTTAAACATAACGCCCTAGAGCATTAATTGTGTTCTTCCTTCTTCTCTTGAATTACCTTGGGGCGCTGATGTTGTTCATGTCACTTACAACATGGTCTTTGCCCAAACGACGTGGACGTCTTTCTGTCAAACTGTGCAATAAGATTATGCATAACAGGTTGCTTGGGCTTATGCATCTACTTGGTTGCTGCCTCAGCAGGCAATTGTTGGTTCTGAGAAATCTGTTATTCCTTTCAAGCCATAACCAAATTGTAGTAACCGAGAAGGCATGCTTTGGATAGTCGAGCCCCAAAGCTTTCCCCTCTGAAAGTAGTAACAGCAAGCTGCAGTAGTTGCTGCCAAGACATCATACCTCCAGATATGTTCAACCTGTTGAAAAACTTGCTTCTCTAAGGATTGTGCGAATGAGCAAGAATAGGATAAAGGATCAGCGGACTCCTGGTTCTGATAACACTTCGAGCATGAGTCATCCATGGCCATGCTCCATCTTTTTAGTTTGTCGTTGGTCCTTATATGCACCCCTGCCTCTTCCAGCCAAATGTAGAAAGATTGTCGCTACCAATTTGTTCAGTTAACGTCCAATATAAATTTCGAGTTTCAACGTGTGCTTTGTGATGCTAAGAAGCGTCAAGCTTTCAACTACTCACTTTCTTGTTCTGCTTTTCTTCAGCGTGCTGAAGAATATATCAGCCAACATTGTAGCACTGGTCACCGAGAAAGGTATCACATTGTCATCCCCTTCAAACTTTGAGTTTTTATACAAAAGAGTTCAATAATGATTGTTCATTGTCTTGATTACAGGAGCTCACCATGTGGATTTTCGATCTGCAACAAAAGAAGATCCAGACTGGCTCATTATGCAAAGAAGGCAAGAAGTAGAGGTCATTCAGAAGTGGATAAATGAATATTATCTGGACATTAAGCAAGGATGAAACATCCTTAACACGTGAACCTGGGTGATTTCAGTTGATGTTCAACTTGCTTAAAAAGAGTTGCTCCCATATTTGAGCCCGAATTTTTATTAGTCTGTCCTAACTCCATCGTATCTTCCGTTCTTCATGCTCGTTCCAAGTTCGAAGTACTACTTGTACAAACAAGAATCCTAGGCGGTTAGTGGGGACAAACCGTAAATTCGTTGGGATCTCATCCGTATTCGACTCGAGGTTTAGGTCCATCTTCCCACGTAGTTTAGCGGATACCGATGAAGGAAACTATTTCAGATACTTTTTAAGTTTGCAAACTAAAAATAAGTACTATGATGTAACGAAGAAAAAAGATTGAATAATCGTTCTACGATTGAATAAACGTCTGTTTTGAGTCGTGTGCGCAACAACTAGTTTACTAAAAAAAAAATTCCTTGACAGAAGCGTGTAAACATAATCTTCGATTGAAAGATTATTATTTAATAGTTAGGCCTAATCCCAAAACTGTACCTTCAAGTTTACCCAAATATAGCTTTAGTATCCAAGTTTGAAAGTGTGCCAAAAAAGTACCCAACTTTTAAAAACCGTACCAAATCAGTACCACCGATCTAGCGACCGCCATTACCTACCAACCTGTTTACCACCATCGTCTCTGACCGCCGGCGTCCAAATCAATCTCCAATCACCGCCGACGCTCACATCCACGACCCAAGACCAACCATCGCCGGTGCACCCAGCACCACCACAACCTAACATCACCATCACCGCAACTCTTATGCAGCGACATCATCACTGCCGGTTGGCTGAGCACCAATTTTTAAAAACTGGGGTACTGGTTATAACATGGCGTTTGTGCACAATCTTCTCCTTTCGGGTGACACATTTCTGTAGAATCCGTGGCTTGGTTGCGAGGAGAGTTTGAATGTGCACAATCTTCTCCAAGGTTTATGTATTTTGCTTCAAGCTTCTTACTGTGTGCGATGGTGTTGGTAATGTGCAATGGTCGACAGTGTTGGGTTCGTGGTGGCGGTGTTAGGTTTATGACAGCAGTGGCCACACACGGTGTTGGGTTTGTGACGGCGATGGTGACACACGGTGGTCGGCGACGGTGTTAGGCGACGATGGTGGTGGTAGTCTGGTGGGTGATGGTGGTAATGGATAAACCGTACCAAAGTTGAACGGCTGTGAAAAGAAAAAGTAGTAAAAGTAAACCGTACCAAATGAGTACTTATGAAAAGTAAACCGTACCAAATCAGTACCTAAACTTTTTTTTTTAACTAAAAACAACTTTTTTTAATAATGATAGTCCTACCCTTTTGACTTTTTAACGGTATCCGTACTCTGTCAGCTTAGGTACTGATTTGGTACGCTTTTTAAAAGTTGGGGTACTTCTTTGGCACACCTTCAAATTTGGGTATTAAAACTGTACTTGGGATAAACTTTAGGGCATAATTTTGGGATTAAGCCTAATAGTTAGGACAAATATATGTAGTGACATTAGGGTGCATAATTTTTAATCCTTGTAATAAAGGAAAGCCATTTTCTTTTTAATTGGGAAAGTCTTCCCAAATTTAACTATTTCTATTTATTCTTACCAACCTTGTGCGTGAAGGAGAAATTCTTGCATCTGAGTGGTTGTACATCTTGTTATTGCAGCGGTACCTTGTTTTAATGCAAGTAAGAAACTGATTTTCCGATGTTGTATCTTTCAATTTATTTGGCGATAAAATGGAGTAGATTTAGCCTCACCCCGCTTTTGATCTTTACAACTCCAAGTAGTTTTTTGCCATATGCTATGAGTTAAGACGCATACTTTTCAGAATTTGCCCGTATTGAGTATTTTTCAAATACCAACAGTTTAGCAAAATTACAACAGTAAACTGCTATGTTTGCGATTAAAAAATTGTTCTTCGAAATTGCAATCTTGATGCATCGCGAATACAAAGTAGTTTCCACTGAAATTATATAAAAAGTTTAATTTAAAATGACAAAATCATGCTTTTCATCATGACTTTGTCAAAAACTAGTACTTAAAAATAACTAAAAGAGACTGAGTTTTAAAAAGTATGTCTTTTTTTAACCCTTAGCACATGGAAAAGAAACTCATTCTATTGTATTTTAGCGGACACTTGTCTATACTATATTTCTACTATACATCTATCTACACTACTTATTAAAGGAAAATATGATTTGGTGTAATACCTTTTTTGTGTTACATAAGTACCAACTTAATATGATGGCACCTGGTATAACAATTGAATTGTTGGCTCACTTTTCAAATGAAGAAAGATTCAATAAGTATTTTTTTATATATCCTTTTGACACTTTTTTTATTTTACTTTTTTCTTTACATTTAACTCTCCACTAACTCATTTCTTTCTCCTGTCCCACTTTCTAATACTTTTTTATTTAATTTCTTTTTCCATATTTAATACTCCACTAACTAATTTTCTATCTCCTGTCGCATTTTCTTTCCCTCTTCTTTCTAAAGGGTAAATAAGAAACACACAATATACGACTTGAATCGTTACTTCGCATATAAGTTAAAGTTGAACGAATTATGTGGGACAAATGGAGTAATAAATAACCACTTTAAGGCCATGTTTGATTTTCACATTTTAAAACAATCATATATCATACTTGATATTTTAACAAATTTTAATTTAATTATTTTTGCTCTTCATAATTTATAATTTATTTAAAAGGGCAAATTACACCTATGTCCCTGAGGTTAGGGTATAATTACAGGTAAGGACAATAGTTTGAACAAATTACACTTATGTCCGTTGACCAAAAGGAATCTTAAAAACCCTAACGGTTTTAATGAAAAGACTATATTACCCCTAAGTTGGAACTTTATTTTTTTTAATGCCATTACCTTATCTTAAAAAAATGAAAAAGAAACATTAATGATGCCATTACTCTTCCCTCACCCCACCCCCCAACCCCCCTAAACCCAAGGTCCCGAAGACCCCGCTCATCGCCCGTCGGTCATTCCCCCAGAACCACTCGGCAGATCCGAAATCGGCGAGCCTGAGATCGCGGTGTGCCACACCCAGCCGGTTGCAGTGACCGTTCGCGCCCATCAACGAGCTTAAGATCCTTGCCGCCTCAGGCTCGGACATGGGGCCCTTGGAGACGCAACAAAAACAGAGGAAGGAAGGCTGCCTCAGGCTCGGTCGGTGACGAGGCGGAGGACGTCGTCGTCCTCGTAGACGTGGAAGAGCTGGATGATGTTGGGATGGTCGGAGAAGAGGTGGAGGAGCTTGGGCTTGATGTCGACGCAAATCCGGTTGCTGGGGGTGCGTAGGAAGAGGCGGGTGGTGGGGTTGTGGTGGTAGAGGGAGGAAGAGGCGGAGGCAGGAGAGGAAGGAAGGTTGCCGGCATGATTTCAGTGAAACCCTAATTTATAGATTAGGGATTTCAGTGAAACCCTAATTTGCAGATTAGGGATTTCAGTGAAACTCTAATCTGCAAATTAGGGTTTCGACAATTTCAGTGAGAAAATTATGGATTTCAGTGAAACCCTAATTTGCAGATTAGGGATTTCAGTGAAACCCTAATTTGCAGATTAGGGATTTCAGTGAAACCCTAATTTGCAGATTAGGAATTTCAATGAAACCCTAATTTGCAAATTAAGGTTTCAACAAACCCTAATTTCCAAATTAGGGTTTCAAAACCCTAATTTGGTGATTGAGACCCTCGGGATTTTGATGCAGATTGAGAAATTTTGATGAATTAGACTGCAAAGATGGAGATAAAATCAATAAAACCCTCATTTTGAAATTAAAGATTGAAATCTTAATTTAAAAATTTTAAGAATATCCAGTATATACAGTACAAGAGGTAGTATCGTCGTTTTAAAAATACGTATTGCTGACATCATTAAAAAGTACACTTTTTGGACGGAAACCTGACGGATGGACACGGCTGATACATTTTAAAAGTGTTTGGTCACGGAATGTTACATTTTGAAACTCGTTGTCCTTGACTGTAATTATACCCTAACCTCAGGGATATAAGTGTAATTTGCCCAATTTAAAAATATATAGGCAAATTATATTCTGATGCCAATGAAAGTGGGTTTGTACCTACGTGGAGGTGTCACAAAGGATGCAGTTTGAGTCAACTGCGGATGTACAAAGTGAGAGACAATGAGGGTGGAGTAAGGACAGAGAGCAAGGCTTCCCAGACAAGTCGTGAGGAGTGGCAGTGTTGTGGAGGCAAGGCTGAGACGAACAGGGCCGACAGTCGACAGTCTAAGTTAGGGTCCGAGTCAGGATCCAATGCTACGGTCCGGTGTTATGTTCAAGATTATGTCCAATTATGTTTCCCTATCTAAAATTCAAGAGCTCTTGAGTTCTAGAGTGAGAAAGTGATTTTGTGAGAACGAGCAAAAGTCCTCCAAATGAAGTTCAAAGTCCACTATTTATAGGCAAAGGTATGCATGTGTCATCAAATGCCACATGTCATCCCCTGGGAGTGACACGTCGCCAGGGGGTCCAAAAATACCGGTTCTCCGTTGGACTGTAGGTTCTTAAATTCGCGTTGCCTGCCCCACATAGCGTCGATCTACCTGTTTGAGAAGACTGACCACACAACGTCGGCATGATCAGAGTAAGCCCGTTGCCCTAGCCACCGGTCCAACCCTTACTGAATCCCACAGAGGCGCTTCAAGAAATGCGGAGAAAACCTGACAGCGGCGAGGGAAGGTCCATGTGACCAACTGCCAGGTGGACTAGGCACGATGCCCTCCAAAGACTTGCTCCCGTCTCGGAGTGACATGGGGGTCATCGTCCTGGGGGCACCGATGATCATCGGTAACATGAGTGGACATGGTTGCAGCTCAGACGTGCCTAGTGTCATGCAAGTCACCCCAGGCGGTGATAACTTTTGTGGTAGCGAGCCTATCCCACTGTGAAGGGTCCTCGTATCGGAGCACTACAAGTGGAGTCCCTCGGAATGCTACACACTCTGGAAAATGGATCGAAGCATGTTCCACGTCCATGGCGGGGGAACATGGTGTGGTGAATGAGTGTGGTGCCCAGAGGCATGTAACATGATTGTGGCGCACGGGTGCGGTGCCAATGGCACGAGACATGATTGTGGCGTATGGGCGCAGTGCCAATGGCACGAGACATGATAGTGGCGCATGGGCACGATGCCAACGGCATGAGACAATGATTGTGGCGCATGGGCACGATACCAATGGCATGAGACATGAGTGTGGCGCATGGGCGAGATGCCAACGACATGAGACAATGAGTGTGGCGATTAGGCGCGATGCCAACATCATGAGACATGCATATGGGCGCGATGCCAACGACATGAGACAATGAGTGTGGCGCATGGGCGTGGCAGCCCCTATCGAGATATAATACATGGTGTTGTGGCGCCTGGGTGCGGCGACGACCGTCGTAAGACAATACCTGGTACCGGGGGCACATGTCATAGAAGTGGCGCATGGGCGCGGTAGCGACCCATGTCGCGAGATAATACATGGTGTTGTGGTGCATGGTGCGGCGATGACAGTCGCAAGACAATACCTGGTGCCTGGGGCACATGTCATGGAAGTGGCTCATGGGTGCGACAACGACTATCTCAGAGATGGCGCGCAGGCTCGCGTCGGGTGTCTTGGAGGCTGGGAGTGAGCCGAGTGTGCATGTTGTACAAAAATGATGAATGTAATCTTTGGTAATGATGAAGTTGAAAGTGGGGGTACGCGGCCGCCAGTGAAGGGTCCCTCGGGGGTGGCATGAGACCACAGGCGATGGGCATCGCAGAGGCAGCGCGCGGTCGCGGGTGACGGATGTTATGAAGACTCCGCACGGTCACGAGCGACGGGCGTCGTGGTGACGGAAGGCGACCGGGGCGATAAAAAGCCGCTCGTGGCCTCATGCGATGGACGTCGCAAGGTCAGCACGTGGGCGATGGTCGGCATCGTGGAGACGCAAGGCCCCATGAAGAGAAGTGAAAGTGTGAAAGGGGAGGCCAAAGGCCAACCCTTGGGGGGGAAGGCCATGGCCAACCCCTAGAGGGAGGCCGAGGCCGACCCTTCAGGGTGGCCGAATTGGGGAGGCTAAGGCCGACGCTAATGGGAAGGCCAAGGCCAACCCCCTTGGTTGAGTACCAAGGCATGCTGGCGGTCATGGTTTTGGTCAGTAATGAGTTGGCGCGCGACTTTGGGCTACGGCCGTCGCGAAGCCGTCGTGAAAACGATGGTGGGCGTCGCAGAGACATGCGGCTCCTTGAAAAGGGGCGAAGACAACCTAGGGAAGGCCTAAGGCCAACCCCTTGAGGGAAGGCCAAGGCCAACCCTTGTGGGGAAGGCCGAGGCTAACCCCATGAGGGAGGCCGAGGCCGACCCCTTGGGCCAAACCCTTGCCCCAAGGCATGCCGTCATTCAATGTTTTTGAAAAAAAGGAATTGGGCGGCCGAGGCGTGACGAGCGCGTTTCCGTGAGTCGCGCCGAAGTAAAAAAATTTGGCAGCAAAGTCACGCGCGAAGCAAAGAAAACGCGTGATTTGAGCATGCGTATTTTGATCGGTTCAACGCGTTGAAAAATTGGCCGTTGACCGTGTCAACGTGTCGCACAAAACGGGACCCCCAATGGGCCCTTAGGTGCGACCAAGATGGGTTGGGAACATAAGCCCTTTCTGTGTAGTGTGCGCGGAGGGGAAACCCTAGCGGGCGCCGCATGCATAAATGTCATCGCATGAAAATGACATGTCGTGATAAAAATTTGTTAGCAGATGCAATAGTAGCGAGTATTTTGATGAGCGAGTTTTTTTTTTACCGAAAAGAATTTGTAGCGTAAAATTTTTTTGATAGCGAAAAAAAAGTAACGGCGAAAAGCATGATATGCGTTTCTGTTACAGGTAACGCAAAAGGAGAATGTAGCGCAAAAATGAAAGGTTTATTGGAAAATGGGATTTTGACTTCTTCAAGGTCTTCGGCCTGCGGTCGGGGGCCGTCTTCATAACAGGGTGGAGCAGCGCCAGGGGTGAGCTCGGGTTGGGCGGGCAATGCTCGGCCACACAACACCATTCGGTCTCCATGGAAGGGTCAGGGTCCAGGGGGTCAGATGATAGACCACCTAGAGTCCCCGCGCACCGTCACAATTAATAGATTACCTTACCGTCTTTGACGATGCGTTGGAAGGTTGGTTCAGCCTTTTGCTTCTTGGACTTGGGGGACGAAGGTGGGGAGTTGGTCTTCGTAGAGGGCGGTGTCATTAAGGTCGACCCCTTGTTCTTGCTAGTCTTCTTCGCCTTAGGCTTAGAGGGCTTGTTTCCACATAAGTCGTCCCAAATTGGCAGTTTGGTCGAATGGATGTGGGTGGCATTCTTACCATCCTCAGCTAGTTCGGTAAAGAAGGAGGCCTCGGCAAAGTATGATTCGACACATTCAAAAGGAGCCTTGGTGGCTGGGATTGTCATTGCTACCTCACGTCCCGCAGGACTAGCCACTAGTTTCACACACTGATGGTACGTTGAGGGAAAAACTTTGTTGACATGAATCCATGGTCGGCCAAGCAGGAGATGAAATGCGGGCTCTTTGTCTATCACATAAAATGTGGTGTCACGGCGTACAGTCCCGACCATGAGGTCGACAATGATATGGCCAAGAGTTGATTGAGGACCCTGCCTATAGCTGATGATCTTGATCGGGTCGCGGATGATTTTTCTTATGGGGATGCTGGCCCTTTGCAAAGTGATAAAGAGGTATGATGTTGACCGAGGCACCACAGTCTACCAAGGCACGACGGAAGCCCGTGCCATTAATGGTACATTCAAAAAACAACGGTCTGTTATGATGTTCGACCAGCGGCGAGTCTTCGTCCGAGAAAACTAAGGTAGTGGAAGGGATGTGTCGGAGTTCGGCCTGGGTAGCAAAGCATTCGGGACCGAAGTCGGTGGTGACCTTGATCAGGCAGTTGGAGAGATAGGTCCTGGCAGCAGGTGAAAACCCCATTTCAAAAAAAAAACCTTTGATCTTCGTCATTTACCCGAAGGAGGACGTTGGCTGACTAGCTGGAGGTGCATGAGGAGTGACTGTGGGGATGGCCTCCGTCGAGGCTTCGGTGATGACAGGCTCAACATGGTCGGTGACAGCCATGAGAACCTGATGACTCTATTGTTGTTGCCATGCAGTGGGTAAGGGTGCCCACGCACATCGTTGTTTTTTCGTAACCTTAGGTCACCCGCAGCGACCTTCCTTGCAAAAATGTCTCTTAGCTCGTTGCAATCCTTGAGGTGATGCCCAACACCCCGTGGTAGGGGCAGTAGTTGAGCTTAGCTTTGTCTGTTTCTGTGACATTTGTCCTCACCGGCTGCAGTTGGAAGTTGTTGTCATGCTCTACCCAATCTGCCAAAAGCTCTTTCACTGTCTTTAGGTCACATGGGTATTCGGGAGCAGGTTCTCGTTGCCTTCTCTTGTCGGGGCGTCGGTCCCCTTCTTGGAACTGACGCTTGTAGCCGCTGTAGTAGTTGTTGTTGTTGTTTCGAGTTCCGGATGTGTCTGTTGTGGCAAGAAATGCATTCTGTGGGTGAGGTATCCATGGCTTAACGGGACCGATCGACTCGTAAGTGCCGCGGGATGTCTTTTTGAGGTGACCTCATGACCTCAATTGCAAGTTCTCAATATGCACCCTATATACATCACTCATATTTTTTATGCATATTGGAACCAGCGTCTCATCCTTGTTAAAGTCCGTACATTCGAGGCACTTGAGATAGAAGCGATGCACATATTTGTTCAAGTCCTCCCCAGGATTCTGGCGTATGCCAGCAATATCCACTATAGTGACTCTCTCAGCTTCATAGTGGAACTTGTCCAAGAATAGTTGAACCATGTCATTCCACGAATGGACAGCCCCCGCACGGATCTGATGGTACCAAGTATATGCAAGGCCTGTGAGGGACTTGTGAAACTCCCTCAGCTTCAAACTGTCTCCCGGACCATATTGCTCCAACGAGCCTGCAAATCTGGTTAAGTGCTCACAGGCGTTGCCCTCACGTCCGTTGAAGAGCACAAAGGTCGATTGCTTATACTTAGACCTGGCAAACGGGTATACCCGCCGGGTACGGGTAAAATCCGGTCGGGTACGGGTAACGAGTCGGGTAGATTTTATCGGGGTTTTCGAGTAGGGTTTTCCTGGATCCGTACCCTACCCTTGCGGGTAGGGTATTACCCGCGGATACATGTCCTTTTTTTTTTTAAAACAAACAGATATTAAAACACTCTTTTTGGCTTTTGTTGGTTACTACTTAGTAGTTATAACTTACGAATATTTTTTTCTTTTTGTTTCTTTTGCAGTTTTGCTTATTTTTGCCAACACATTTCTTGTCTTTGGTTGTAAAAATAATTTTCACTTTTCAGTTTACCAAAAACTTAAAGTTATGACAAATAAAAGTTATAAAACTCATAATCTCCTACTAATTTACTTACTACTAAATACTTACTAGCATGTTAATTGTTATACCATAAGAACAATTGCAAGCATCTAACCCCATTCCCCAATCCCCACCCACAATCCAAAATAAAAATAGGTAAACTTTAAAACAATTACATCATCACATGCATAAATTCAATGAAATTAAAGTCTTCAATTCCATCAAGGTCAATTAAAACTTCAAGTCTTCAAATCTCCGTTAAGCTTCTTGCATCCAACGAACCATCCATGTTCGCATTGATAGGCAAACCTACCGCAAGGTCACTATCCTCCGGCTCATCACTTACATTTAAGCAAATATTAGACCTGGCAAACGGGTAACCCGGCCGGGTACGGGTAAAATCCGACTGGGTACGAATAAAATCGGTTCGGGTAATTTTTACCCAATTTTTCCCGGGTAGGGATTTTTGGAATCCATACCCTACCCTGACGGGGTAGGTATTACCCGCGGGTAAATTATTAATTTTTTATTAATAAACATTTGGCCTGTTTTTTCCTTCTATTTTATTATTATTACAATTTACAACTATCACTTTCTGATTTCATTTCTACAATTATCACTTGACGATTAATCTCAAATCCAATTCTCAAATCCAACTGGACCAATCCCATCATCTCAAGTCTCCAAACACAAATATACAGTAGGAACAAGCAGATCTAGAAATAAATTATCTCACAACACAAATTAAAAGACAAGCATATCTGAAAGAAAACAACACTACAAAATACTTAAATACATACAAAGATTTTTAACACTAATAAAACAAGCAGATCTGGCGATGGCGACGGAGATGGTGGCCAAGGAGCGGTGGTGGATCTAATCGAAGACATTGAAGGCGGAGCTGTGGCAGGTCTGGCGGCGGAGCGAGAGAAGGACGATGGACGTCGTCTCTTGATGTGCAGTAGATGGTCGTAGAGTTGATGTGGTGTCGTGTCGCTGCCGTCGATGGATCTGATAGGCGAGAGAGAGCAACTGTTCAAGGTAGATCGATCTGGGGAGGGAAAGGGGAGAGAGAGAGAGAGAGAGAGGATCAGCGCCACAGATCGGCTGGAAGGAGAGAAAAACGACCGAGTGATGACAAATCAGAAAACCCTAGAACTTATATACTAAAAGTTTGGGTAGCCCGGGTAACCCGTACTCGACCCTCACAGACCCGAAAACTACGGATCGGTTCGGGTACGGGTAGAAAATTGCCAGGTCTAGCAAATACGATTAAACTAAATCCCAAAACATATAAATAAATTTCATATTCAAATGCTTTAAAAATAATAACTTACTTTGAATTGCATAACCATACAACCAATTATGTCCGCAAACCAAAGCTTGGGCATTATCCGGAGTAAGTGAACTCCGAACTTTTGAAAGAACTTTTGCTCAAATACTAAAAGCCGATTCGGAGGCAACATTGGTTATTGGGATGCTCATAATGTCACGTGCCATATTAGAAAGAATAGTATACCTAGATCGATTGTCTTTCCAATACTCCAACACATCAAAATATGCATATTCCACGCGATCATACGCCGGCTCCTCCAATTAAAGATCCAAATCCGACTTCTTCTTGGCCTCAAGTCGTCGCCTTTTAAAGTACTCCTACATTTTTCGAATGAGAAATGTATTAAACAAAAAATATAAACAAGTAAACAAGAAACATAAACATAAAAAGGAAATAACTTACTTCGGCCTCATCTTCTTCCACAGAACTGACACTTGTACCAACTGAAGCTTTATCTTTTGGAACAACGGAATTTTGAACCACATATTCTTCATAGAGCTTCTCGATCTTCTTTTTGAGTTCTTTTGCCTTATCTTCCCATTTACCCGCTTCAATCTTTTCATAGCAATATTCCACATATCCCAACTTGTAGCGAGGATCAAGCACTGTTGCTATAGTTAGGATAATACTATAAGACTCCCAATATTTTAAAAGCTTAGGGTACATTTCCATGGCCACGTTTCTCAAAACTAGATCCTCACTTTCCATCTCTTCCATTATACGCAACTGAATTCTCCACGCCGAATTAAAATACAGATGCGACGTTGTGTACTCAGTCCCGGACGCAAGATTGGTCATCACAGCAAATGGGGCCAAAAACTTTGCAATTTTAGCCCCCTATCCTATTCTTCACTAGTAGGACAATACTTGTAGCTAGGTTCAATGAGGGACTAATTCACAAAGGCTAACCGAAATTTAAGCCCACACTCTAGCATAAAGAAAGTAGAGTTCCAACGAGTGGGAACATCCATGCGCAATCCCATCAAAGTTCACACACCAATTTGCTCACAACATTGGGCAAACTTTATCTTCCTACCCTTGGATCCTTTCACATACTTAATGCTCTCCCTAATCTTGTAAATAGCCTCATTACCAACTTTCAACCCGTCTTGAACAATGAGGTTCAAGATATGAGCCGAACATCGTATGTGAAAATAATCCCCATTACTCACCAAGACTTTGTTGACTAGCAATCTATTCTTCAAATGTTTTTGCATGTTATCACAACTAGTGGCATTATCTAAAGTGATCAAATTTTTTTTTTCTCAATTCCCCAATCCTTCAAAAAATCATATGCTTTGTCACACAAGGATTTACCGGAATGTGGCGGAGTAAAATGAGAAAAATTTAAGAATCCTACTATGCAATTTCCAATTTTCATCAACAAAGTATGCAGTCAAGCAAAGATATCCCTCATATCTAATAGAAGTTCACACATCCGCCGTAAGACATAGCCTACCTCTAATTCTACCCAAAGCAAGCTTAAGTATGTCTTTCTCACTCAACGAGATTTTCAAACAATCGGCTTTTGCAGTATTACGAGTATAATGCTTGACCTCCGAATTCAAATAACTATGAACATCCATAAGACCCTCATGTTCAACAACCAAGAAAGGATAGTTATGCTTCATCATCGCTATAGCCATTTTTTCACGATAAACATCTTGAGAAATCTTTTTGTACCTCAATTTTATAGAATAATCTAACTGTATCTGTTTTACGTCCATAAATTCTTTCTTGTACACACTACAAACCTTAAGATGTTTATGCATATTTGAAGTCCCATGTGTATCCTTGCATGGCTTCCCATAAGGAGTTGTCCCCATGGCAAAACTCTTGTCTTTACACCACAAATACACATCTCTATGTTTATTATTCTCTTTCACAATATCAATTTTTTTCCCCAAATTTCACCTCTAGTAGACTTTTCATCAACACTAATGTCAATAGCAACTTCATCAAGGTTGGTAAAAACTTGAGGAGATTCATCTTCAACATCAACAACCTCAACATTCTCAGCGGGTGGATTCTTGTTTACAAATTTCATAGATTCTACAATAGCCCGAAACAACGAATAAATAAAAAAGTGAGAACAAGTCAACAATACATAATTTACAGCAAAAAAATTAACGATGGACTGATTTACTGCCCAAATCCAAATCCAACACAACACATAATTTCAGATTTTCAGTAGTCCAACAGCAATACATGTAACATCCAAATGCAAAAAAATTCCCATCCAACAATAATAACATCCACCACAAATCAATGCTGCCCAAATCCAAATCCACCACAATACATATAACATCTAGATTTTCAGTAGTCAAGAATGCATTATACATTTATACATAATCATCCACCAATTAATTTCGATTTATATTTTACAGCAAAAAAATTCAACAATTCAAGACATCAAGTCATCAACTCATCAAGTAAAATTTCAATAATTTTGATTTTTAAGAGAGAGTGAGTGACTGACTAACCTTCCATGTGGAGTTCCGTGTCGTACAGCGTGAACAACGGTGGTGGACTGGCGGATGCAAGCTTCTCGGAGGCTTTCGAAGCTGAAGAATGAAGAATGAGGCCGTGAGGGGGCTGACTCGGTTGGCGGAGTAAATAGGTGAGAAGGGCTGACTCGTGCCTTGAGTCTTAACTCTCGACGCTGCTGCGACCACCAAAATCTTGGGCGGCGAAACTGAAAAGGCTGAGCTGACGGGGGAGTGATGACCCTAGATCTGAGGGGGCTGAGTGAGTCATGAACTCACGATCTGGTCGCCGGTGACGCCTGACAGAATCACGATCTGGTCGCCGGCGTCTTATGTGAGATGGGCTGGCAGCAGATCTGTTTGCGGCGTCGTGAGACTGTGAGATGGAGAGAAATGTGAAACTGAGAAAAAAATGTAGGGTAACCGACTTAGGGCACAAAGTTTTCTCTATATATACTTAAAAAAATGGGTAACACCGGGTAACCCGAAAATCGACCTAAAAAATACGGATCGGTTCGGGTATGAGTTAAATTTTCACGGGTAGCGTATATATGTACCTGTACTCGGGGTTTTTGATCGGGTACGGATCGACCCGCTGGTACGGACAGATTTTTGCTAGGTCTACTTATACTTGAGTGGGTATGGTGTGATGGCTATCTCGTTTGCGTATGGTGCATGGCATGTCAACCGGGCTGAAGAGTCAGGTTTAGAGTTCTTTGACAGGCGGTGGATGAGTGCTTCCAAGTTTGACTTGGTGCCATAATGGGGGGATGGTTCTTCATGACCAGCCAGGGGATGATGGCTGGCTGGGGAGCTGCGAGCCCCCAGATGCGGCAACTTGATGAACGAGAGCAAGGGAGGGTTGATATATGACATGGGCTGGTTGCGGTAGCTGTGCGGGGGCATGGGTGGCTGGGCGAGACATGTCCACCACTTGGCGAGTGGTTTGGTGTTGTTCAGTGAGGTAAGGGTTGGGCTCCATCTCAATGGAGTCATGGGTTTTGAAAAAGATTTGGGTTGGCACATGTCGAGGTGCGACGACAGGGAGAACCTGTTGCAACACTGGTCCAAGATCTGTCTGTGGTTTGCGGGGTGGCATCACATGAGGAGGAATGTATGCTACAGGTGGTGAAGATATCGCGAGTCCTACCACCAAAGGTTTGGATGCTCGAGGCGGCGGTGGTTGCGACACTGAGGCCTGAGCGGCGTCAAGGGCCTACCTAGGTCCTGAAGGTTGGATCGGTGAAATGGCTTACTACGAGGCCAACACATGTACTGATCTTTGCATTTCCATGATGGCGCCCATTATAGTGGTTTGGGAGTCTTGCAGACTGGCTATAGTTAGGGTAAGCTACTGGATGGCTGCACTGACGATAACTTGTACATCAGGTACAGTGGTTAGTGGCTGGTCTTGGAGACGTAGGGTGCTAATCTCTTCCGGGTCACCAAGGTAGTCTTCCTCTTGCACAGTAGGGTTGAGGCCTTGACTGGTTGTCCTAGTAGCTCTTCGTTGTACAGGCATGATGGCTAAGGATGCAAGACAGACGGATTGCACTACGATGCTCACTTCCCTAGCGGAGTCGCCAAAATGATGCCAAGGAAAGTGGGTCCGTACCTACATGGAGGTGCCATAAAATGATGTAGTCCGAGTCAGCTACAAGATGTACAAAGTGAGAGACAACGTGGGTGGAGTAAGGGTAGAGAGCAAGGCTTCCTAGATAAGTCATGAGGAATGGGAGTGCTGTGGCAACAAGGCTGAGACAAACATGGCTGATAGTCGACAGTCCAAGTTAGGGTCCGAGTCGGGGTCCAATGTTACGGTCCGGTATTATGTTCAAGATTATGTCCAATTATGTCTCTCTCTAGAATCCAAGAGCTCTTGAGTTCTAGAGTAAGAAAGTGATTTTGTGAGAATGAGCAAAAGTCCTCCAAATGAAGTCCAAAGTCCACTATTTATAGGCAAATGTATGCCTGTGTCATCAAATGCCACATGTCATCCCCTGGGAGTGACACATCACCAGAGGGTCCAAAAATATCGATTCTCCGTTGGACTGTCGGTTCTCAAATTCACGTTACCTGCCCCACACAGCCTCGCTCTACCTATCTAAGAAGATTGATCACACAGCATCGACATGATCAGAGTAAGCATGTTGCCCTAGCCACTGGTCCAAGCCCTTACTGAATCCCACAGAGGTGCGTCAAGAGACGTGGAGAGAACCTGACAGCGGTGAGAAAAGGTCCATGTGACCAACTGCCAGGCGAACTACGCGTGATGCCCTCCAAAGACTTGCTCCAGTCTCAGAGTGACCCAGGGGTCATCGTCCTGGGGGCGCCGATGATCACCGGTAACGTGAGTGGATGTGGTCACAGCTCAGACGTGCCTAGTGTCTTACAAGTCACCCCAGGGGCGATAGCTTCTGTGGTGATGAGCCTATCCCGCTGCGAAGGGTCCTCGTGCCAGAGCACTATAAGCGGAGCCCCTCGGAATGCTGCACACTTCGGAGTGTGGGTCGAAGCGTGTTTCACGTCCATGGCGGGGGCGCATGGTGTGGTGAATGAGTGCGGTGCCTGGAGGCATGTAACATGATTGTGGCACGCAGGCTCGGTGCCAACGACACGAGACATGATTATGGCGCACGGGCGCGGTGCCAACAGCATGAGACATGATTGTGGCGCATGGGTGCGATGCCAACGACATGGGAGTGTGGCGCATCAGCGCGATGCCAACAGCATGAGACATGAATGTGGCGCATGGGCGCGATGCCAACGGCATGAGACATGAGTATGGCGCATGGGCGCGATGCCAACAGCATGAGACAATGAGTGTGGCGCATGGGCGCGGTGACCCTTGTCTCAAGATAATACATGGTGTTGTGGCGCATGGGTGGGGTGACGACCGTCGCAAAATAATACCTGGTGCCGGGGGCACATGTCATGGAAGTGGCACATGGGCGCGACAACCCCTATTGCGAGATAATACATGGTGTTGTGGAGCATGGGCATGGTGACGACCGTTGCAAGACAATACCTGGTGCCGGGGGCACATGTCATGGAAGTGGTGCATGGGCGCAGAGACGGCGCGTGGGCACGCGTCGGGTGTCCCGGAGGAAGAGCGTGAGCCGAGTGTGCATGTTGTACGAGAATGACGAATGCGATCTCCGATAATGGCGAAGTTAAAAGTGGGGATATGCGACTGTCGGCGAAGGGTCCTTCGGGGGTGGCGCGGCCGCTGGTGACAGGTGTGGTGAAGACGGTGCGCGATCACGAGAGACGGGAGTCGCGGTGACTGCACGCGACTCGGGTGATACGAAGCCGGCTTGCGGCCTCGGGTGACGAACATCGCGGGGTCGGCGCTAGGGAGATGGTGGGCATTGCAGATACGCAAGGCCCCATGAAGAGAAGTGAAAGTGTGAAAGGGGAGGCCAAAGGCCAACCCTTAGGGGGGAGGTCAATGCCAACCCTTAGAGGGAGGCCGAGGTCGACCCTTAGGGGGAGGCCGAGATCGACCCTTAGGGAGAGGCCGAGGTCGACCCTTCGGGGTGGCTGAGGCCGACCCTAATGGGGAGGCCGAGGTTGACCCTAATGGGAAGGCCAAGGCCAACCCTCCTTGGTTGAGTACCAAGGCACGCCGGCGGTCATGGTTTTGGTCAGAAAGGAGTTGGCGCGCGACTTTGGGCCACGACCGTCGGAAAGCCACCGTGAAGACGATGGTGAGCGTTGCAGGGACATGCCGCTCCTTGAAAAGGGGGGAAGACAACTTAGGGAAGGCCAAGGCCAACCCTTGGGGGAAAGGCCGAGGCCGACCCCATGGGGGAGGCCGAGGGCCGAGGCCAAACCCCTTGCCCCAAGGCACGCCGTCATTCAATGTTTTTGAAGAAAAAGGAATTGGGCGGCCGAGGCGCAACGAGCACGTTTCCGTGAGTCATGCCGAAGTAAAAAAATTTGGCGGCAAAGTAACGCGCAAAGCGAAGAACGTGCGTGATTTGGGCATGCGCATTTTGACTGGTTCAACGCATTGAAAAATTGATCGTTGACTGTGTCAACGGGTCGCACAAAATGGGACCCCCAATGAGCCCTTGGGTGTGACCAAGATGAGTTGGGAACATATTCTAAAGATCAAGTTTGATATTATGTATAAATGTTGTAATACTAATTTCGTGTTTATGCACGCATTGCGTGTGCCACGATAGCTTGTACAATATATAAAGAGAAAACTTCTTTTGGTGTAACACCTCTTTGATATTACATAACTAACTTTCTAAATAGGTGACACTTGACGCTATGAGAATTTTTAAAAAAAATGATACAAAACAATAACACTAAATAGTAAATAACTAGACATGTTTGGTTTTCACATTTTTAAATATTTATCTATCATGTTTGATTTTTAATAAATTTCAAACAAATTTATTGTTGCACATGGGGTCATTTAAAATTCATTAAAAGATATAGTCAGAATATATCCAAAAGGTCAAGCTTGTTTTTATAAAAATACAATATTCAAAATGTTGACACTTCACATTCTATAGTTTTTTTTAAAAGAAGAATGACACAAAATAAAAGTTTAAAAAGTAAATCTATGTTATATGTATTTGGATTCACTTGATAGGTTCTTTGCCTTCCAAACTTTTAATCATTTTTTTTAGAATTTTTTTATTTATAAAATTCAACTAAATAGGTGTTAAATTACAATTGGTAATATCTGATGACCTCTTTTCTCTTACTTCATAATTAACTATTTTTTTTCTCCTGTGCACTGCAAGGGGTCTTAGCTAGTGACTACTTATAAGGATTTTGTTAAGTTTTCATAATTTAAACTTTAGTTTTTCGAATGTTACACAACAACCATCTTAAAATGATGATATGTGGCACCAAGAGAATAAAGTTTGAGAAGGACAAAAGAAAAAGAAAATGGGAGAGAAGAAAATTTTAGAAAGATGAAATCGACCAGAGGTGCAAAACCAGCCCATAGCTTCCTCATCACTTGAATCCAATAAGTGTTTTTTTATCTTTTTAGCCCCAAAAACTTCGTTCACTCCAATTCAATAATTTTTTTTTTAATCTTAAATTATTAATATGATATGCTTTGATGTTTAGTACTTGGGCTAAGGTGAATAATTTTTTTGATGATTTGATATTAGAGAAACCGTAAGCATATTGCATGTTTACGGATATTTTTTTTTTCAAGAGTATTTTTGTGTGGTAGTACACGCATCGCATATGTCCCCGCGGGGGCAATTTTTTTTCTTTTTTTAAGACAAAATCATTTTGGGACTCATTTTTCATAAAAGATTGTACTTTCCCAAACTAGTTTGACTCAAGGAATGTGAATGGAAAGGGCAAACTACTCACTGCCTTCCTTCCTTCCAAAAAATTAATGCAGAATAGATCCCCAACTACCACATTAATGCAACAATTCCAACAAATCTCTTAGATAGATACAGTTTGTGTGTGTGTGTGTGTGAGAGAGAGAGAGAGAAAGATGTCAAGGCGATCTGGGACTTGTTTAAGGTGGTGTTTGGTAACATTTGCAGTGATATCTGCTTTGTGTGTCTCCGGGCCAGCTCTGTATTGGAGGTTCAAGAAGAATTTGAGTTTGAGAGGGAATTCACCTACTTGCACTCCTTGTACTTGTATTTGCCCACCTCCTCTGTCCCTTTTCAAAATTTCTCCGGGTATGTACCCCCTTGACCATTTTCTGTTCTAATTAGAAAAAAACTTTGAGTCGTTGATGTCTCTCCTTATATGTTATTGTCTCCAAGCTATCAGTTTGTTTGATTATTTGATTATTGTCTCCAAGCTATCAGTTCATCATTTTGAGGTTTTTGGTTATACTTCGTAGTAATTTGTGCTCTCTTATAGTGAAGAATATCAGCTAATAACATATTGTTTATAATTTTCTTTGATTTTATGGTGTTTGGAGTTAAAATTTAGGATACCCATCTCATCATTTTGAGCTTTTTGATTATTATCCATGCTAATTTGAGCTCTCTTATGATTATCAAGAATATGAACAAAGGAAAAGCATTTGGATTGATTCTTTTTTTGGCTTGGGTGTTTGACTTGTGATTTTGTGTTTATGCACGTCCCTGGGACTGAATTAACTGACGAGGAACTGAGTTTCTCTAGAGGAATCATGCTATGCTGTTAGACTGTCCCGATAGCAAGTGCAGTCAGCTTATTCGGAAGATCTAGTATAAGGCTATGTAGTATAACTTGCTTACAAAGCTGAAGCCTAAAGCATTAATCTTGTAAATTGCGTCTGCACAAAAGAAAATGACAAAGTGCAACTGGTAAAACTTTATGTCAGACTGTCTATACAAGCTTTACTATGATAAATACCAGTGAAGATCATTTATCAGTCTCGATTCGTGCTAGTGATATGACTTGCTCTAACCTTTATTTATTAATATCTTCACACGCTCCAGCATTAGTTCCACATGTAAGTTGCTCTGAAGAATTGGAAGTCCCTCAATTTTTAATCTCCATATGTTTCTTCTAGATTACCTGGCTTTCCAGTTGGTAGTAATCTAAAGACTTAATTTTTTCCAACATTTTAACTTTTGTTTCTTTCTCTTGCAGGCTTGGCCAATCTCTCTGTTACAGGTTAGAGTTAATCTTCTAAACTCAATATACTAAGGACCTTGATCCTGATATTTCTTACGGTTGTTAAAATTTCACATAAAGATAGATTATGGGATTGTATCTTCAGGAGAAAGCGATAGAATTAAACTATATATAGATTTCAGCTTGGTTTTTGTTCTTAAGTACTCCTAAGACCCAGGACCATATGGTATTCAGCCTGGAAATAAAGGGTGATGGCAGCAATTGCGTAGATTGATCTAGTTGTTTGGAGCTCTAATTACTGGGAAAACATAAGAAGAATAGAGGAATGACGTATTATTCTACCGGAAATAAGGATGGTGATATTTGCAATCATATAAGTGGTACGAAGCATGTGATCTTGCTGCATACATTTTTTTGGAAAACCTTTTATGGAGACCAGTTTTCTGGACGCCTTAGGCCACTGATATTAAGGACTAGATGTGGAAAGGCACCGCATGTGATCCTCATCTAGAGTATCACGTCTGTTTAAAAGAGAAGTTCAATGTGTTATAGAGTAGAACTCGAGTGCAGATCCTATCGTGTGCACCGTGCACTGGAGGGGTCTTGTGCTACTTTTAGTGTCAATTAATGTTGTCGGAAATTGAGTGTTGACAGTTTTTTGATACTAAAGTTATCATTGGGCCCCTCTGCTGTAGGAATGCACGGGGGAGGATCTGTGAATGTTGGCCTATACTGTTTGCCCTGAGATATTACTTCCGTTGTGGCACTTGATTTTATGCAGATATGAAGTAGAATAAGTTTTTTTATCTTGTTTACTCCTAGATCATCCCTTGCTCGTAAAGCTTAAGCTATCCCAACTGTTTATATCATGCTCCATGAAGGTGGGGAAAAGGTGGAATAGGTACAGAAATAAAATAAGAGAGCTACTGCACTTACCTAATCTAACATTAGATTGGAAACATTTGAATGAACTACAAGCTTGGAAGAATTGAGCTCAACACTTTCAGTGAACAGAAGCGCTTATTAATGTCAAATCACCGCCTGCTCTAGAAGCTTATTTGAGAGCGGGGCCATCAGTATGTGTCATGCTTAACATTGGATCGTTTAATGTCATCAAGGGAATGGATAAATGCATCAGAACGGTAAGTGTTCCTTAAGGAGGTAAATTGAAAGTAATGGAATTTTTTTAAGTTCAGGTAAGAGCGAAAAGGGATGTTATGTTTATGGTAGAAAGATAATCAAGAGTGCGGTATGTTAATAGCTTGCAAAATTATGCATAGGGGGGAAAGATCTGAGAGGATAGTATGCATTGACCATAGAGTAAGCGTAGTATAGTGAACGCAGTAAAATCATTAGGTGGCTTGTGGCTTTTAGTCAATTAAAGTAGGAATACGCATCCACTATGCCTTTCTGGAATTTAGTCAGTAATGAATGTGCTTGCAAGAAGGTGATAGTGGAACTTAAGGGAAAAAGTTATCAAAAAGTGGCTGAATGGTTTGTTTATGTGCACATGACAAATACCTGCACATAGTTCAAGCTGAACTCCTAAAATGATTGGGACACGCTCCTAGTAACGAGACTCTATGGAGGACTTGGTGGGCAGTGGACATTGTCCTGCAGTGAATAGATCCTACCTATTAGATAGGTAAAATGGCAAAACAAGATGCATGCATTTGCAGCTGGAAGTTAGGTGATAAACATTGGAGACAACTTGTCTGTGATTTAAGCTTATTATCTTTTGATAAGGTAACAGATTATGCATCTTACTTAGAAGAAGAGGGGTATCCTCGAACCACCACTCTGTTAGCTTGGCTTGGACAAGAGAGTAACTTATGACGTTATAGCTTTGTATGACATGTTTCACCTTTTGCATTGCATGTTGTCTCCTAGGGAATCACGGGCATGGGCTAATTTCATATATTCGCTTTATAGTTGCTTCAGTCAACTTTGTTATAATCTTGACTTAACGGTTACCAGTAATTATATCTCCCCAGGTGTCCAGTCTCACAAACACAGAAAAAAGGAAGATACAAGTAAGAAACTAATGCAGAAAGGGGAGTGAGTGAAGAGTATGAAGTTAATGACATATTTGCTTAAGTGGCCTATTGGGTTATAGACTTATGTGAAGTATTTTATACTACCTAAGATTGGCTGTGCTTATTGAAGTAGCTGGGCTCTCAATTTGAACGTCTTTCATACTATTTAGTTTATTGCTTCGTTTCTTAATTGTCTAGAATGCATTTTATATTCTATGCACACTGTATCTCAAGTGTTGGCTAATTACATAACATATGTATGCTACTAGTGTCGGCATTTCTTCCCAGGATCATTCTTTGGCAGGATTTCTCTGCCACCTCACTTCCCCTATCCTCTGTGTCTAGACAAGTTTGCAAATTTACGTTTTCTTCAACTTTGACATGTTTTCGGTGGAATCATGATCTGTATACATATCACAGACTGTGGAAAGGATGACCCAGATCTCAAGGAAGAGATGCAGAAGCAGTTTGTGGACCTATTGACAGAGGAGCTTAAACTGCAAGAGACTGTTGGTGGAGAACACATGCACCACATGAACATCACATTTGGAGAAGCGAGAAGGTTAGCTTCCCAGTACCAGAGGGAGGCCGAGAAATGCAACACTGCCACAGAAACCTGTGAGGCCGCCAGAGAGCATGCTGAAGCGTTGTTGACTAAGGAAAGGAAGATAACTTCCTCGTGGGAGCGACGAGCCCGCCAAATGGGCTGGCAAGGAGAATAGACGTTGCATGATTTATAAGTTTTTTCTTCTTTTCAAAGTTGCATGGGAGAGTTGATCTAGCGGCTGTACTTGTATTAGCGGGCAAGGAAATTTGCTCTGAGTGGCTACGCATGCTCTTTCCTCTTCCCATATCCTCCTCTCCCACAGTCTCGAACACCCAACACACAAGGTTGTAGTAAATTTCGGCCTCGGGTTTGCCTTTAGTTGATCATTATGTGCTCAGTTACGTCACTTTTGTTAGCAATTGTTCTGATTTCCCTTCGGTTTTCTGTTACTATCTTTGAAGATACATCTCTTGTAATTGCATGTTTTCAGGCAATCAGTTCATGTGAGAACTTGTCACTTCGAAAAAGAAACGAAGCTTTGTGTGGTTTACAAGGAACTGGTAGTGAGTGGCCAAGCCCCCACATTAAGGTTGATGCTAGTTGGTACTAGTCACTAGTTAGCCTCGCCCAGAATTTTAGAAAAATCTTGTACTTGAGCTTTTCCTATTTTCGATGATCCCCTTACTCTTAGCATTAGCGATTGTTACGTATGATTGTACGTTGTACAAGAAATAATTGCAGAAAGAATAATTTCAGCAGAATGGAGGTCCGGACAAGCCATTTGCGGTTGTTATGCCCAAAAATTTGTTGCACAAAGAATATCTTTATCAGAATAGAATCCCGACAAGCCATTTGTGACTGTCATGTGCAAGAATTAATTGCGCGAAGAATATCTTTAGCAGAATGGAAAACGATCTTAACAAATATACAATCACGAGGACACACCAAGAGAAAAATATAAAAAGCATCAATGATGCTGATTAATTTAGTTTATAAAATGCATATACAGTGCATGGTAATCACCAAAGATTCTACTTTTGAGTTTATCCAACTGGGTAGGGCCTTTTCTGTCATCCAAGCTGACTACAAATTTGACTTTCTTCCACACATGCAAACGGCATAAAATAGTCAAGGTATCATTGCGTTCCAAAAGGGAACCAGCAATGTCCAAGACGCGGTTTCAACCTTCATGAATTGAAAACCCTGAAGTAGACCCAATACAGGCTGGGACACACACACACACACGCTACATTATTCTTTATCAGATCTACATATCCAAAATAACCCCAAAAGACAAAAAAGAGACCTTCTTTTCCTTGAAACTTCGATATCACTTGGTGAACTTTTTGCCTTTGTTCGAATACTGAGCTGACCCGGTTCTTGATTTCTTCTCAATTGTTGTTTCTGGGTATAACGAGTCATATAGACTTGTTTTATCTGTTTTTTTCTTGATTTGGAAGTTTTACTATATTTGGGGGGTGGGTTAGTTTCTAAAAATGGAAAGTTCAAGAAATAGGAGAGCAGACAAGAGAGGGTATGAAGATTGTGTGGAGGATGAAGATGGTGGAATGTTCCAATCAAAGAAGCCAAAAGTGCCCGGTTTAGCTAGGTTTGTTGTTTAACTTTTGCACCTCTTGTTCTCCATTCATTAATATATAATTATTGCTGTGTACTGATGTCTTCATATGTATATGTGTGTGTGTGTGTTTAAATGGTTAGCCGCTTTGACTGGATTGTATATGAACTTTCTGGTAAAATTGGAGAAGTTTGCTTAATTTTTATGCTTGAAAATTAAAATCGGATTTACTGAGATTGAACGTATTAATGAGTTAGGTTCTTCACCAAACAATTAGTTGCCCATAACAGCCTCTTAGTACTGTTGTAGAACATCATCTTTGGTGATTGAGGTTGCTCTGTCATAATTGAGAATGTGTGTCAGTTCCCCAATGGCCAAGTTACTGGCGTGAATCTTCATGTTTTGATAGGATTTATTGTAGTGGTACTTCTTGAAGTCATGAGCTGCTTAAAAAGAAGGCATAAAAATGCAGATGACAGGATCATATTCTTGTGGATCTAGAAGGAAACTAATAGGATCTATTGTAGTGATTCTTCTTGAAGTCATGAGCTGCCTAAAGTAAACAGAAGGCAAAAAAATGCAGATGACAGGATCATATTCTTCTGGATCTAGAAGGAAACTAATTTGTGCGATAGCACATTCATACCAAATACAGCAAAAAACTAACCTAAACCACTGTCACGTCAGCTTGTGAGCTACCCTGCATGAAATAGTTGCCAATGCCGCGTGATGACGTGCAGGTATGCAAAGTTACATGGATATAACATAAAAATGCACGCATGATCGGAGGCAACATTTATCAGATCTTGTTGGCTTGGTTTGTTGGGAAACATAATTTGTCTGGTTAGTATTGGTTACCCTATGATAAGTGCGAGTTGCATTGTTTCACGAGTAGTGGGAACTATTTGTTCTCTTGTGCAAACATTGCTTCGTTCTTGTTTCAAGTTGCATCTTGTTGCGACAGAGCCTTTAGAGGTCCACGTGATTGCTGACCTGAGAAACACTTTTATTTTGAATCAGCAGGTTAGATTTATGATATTCTATGATAGTGGTAGTGTAAACCAGGTCAGTGGTGATTACATGGTCATTTACAGTTCGAGTTAGTGATATTAAAAGGAGAGAAGCAGATTGCTAGGAAATTTGAGAGTTCTCTGTGCAATCTGTCCGTAAGTTTCTTCCTAGAAGATTAAAACTGGAGGCCACACCTTCAGTCTTTGTTAGCTCTTTATAAACTTACACTTCCATGGACCCGAGATTGGGCACTGCGTCGGACTCTGAAACATTGTGTTATGTTTCCATCTTTATTTTGTTTCAACTGGTGTAAACCTCCATTTGATTTTGATACTATGTCAAGTATTTTTTCTTGGTACCTCTTAAGAAGTGCTCATTTTGACTGTGTTGTTACTTTCTATCATGTTACGGTTATCTACTTATCTTCTTGGCAGTGTAATTGTGGAAGCTCTGAAGGTTGACAGTTTGCAAAGACTTTGTTCATCTTTAGAGCCTCTTTTTCGAAGAATTGTGAGTAATAAACTTTTGAAATCATTTATTTTTGTTAGGCACTAGATGTCGAGATGATTGCACTTATTTACAAGAAATATTCATGGGCCATACCATTACTGTGTATCCGATGTGTGGTTGTTGATGTTATCCGTACTATATATAAATTTCTGACTGCTTAAGCTGCCGCACCAACTGTTGCTGAAATAGCTTATATTTCTAAGCAACCTACCTTTTTTTTCTTTTTTTTGGCTCCATTTTTCCCTATTCTTGCCAAAGTTTCCTTCGCTGTTGTTCATTGCAAACTTATGGTTTATCTCATTGTTCACTAGATAAGATAATGTTGCTTTAAATTCTGAAACTTATTTTACTCCAACCGTATATGATTTAATTCTTTAACATCTTAGCAATGTCCATTAGATTATTAGTACTACTTTAAAATTTCAAGATAAGTTTAGCCTTCATCTTCTTGATTATTCAATATGTTGCACCTGGAATCAGGTTAATTTTTCTTTGCATGCTATCCCCATGTTTGTTAATGGTGCACTTCTATAATGGAAAAACAGGTCAGTGAAGAAGTGGAGCGTGCTTTGACGAAATTAGGTCATGCTCAGCTGGCAGGAAGGTAAACTTCTGCGTCTATATGTATATTTGAGAAGTTAGCATCATTGATTTGTTTCCACATGCACACACAAATGTTTTGACATGCCAGCTCTCCCTCATCCAAGTTTGTAATACAAAAATATTGCCTAAATCCGGGAGCAGCTAATTAGGTTTTGTTAAGTTACCAGTTGCTGTAAAATCGTAAAACACTGTATTGCTAGAATACTCCTCATGTAAGAGTCCCTGACCACCCTTGGAGAGGCAAAATGAAGGTGCACACCAGGTCATGTACGTATAGACAAATAGTGTGGAGTGCCATGTCGGCACAGTCAAATAAGGGTAAAATAGCAAATGTCTAGCAAGGATTAGTTGGACACAATTGGAAATTTATGGACTACCAATTGATCTCGATTCTATTTTTCAGTTGATAAGTTACTGTAATGTCACCTTTGCAAGCTCAGGTATGGACAGGACAGACTCTTTGCATTTTGTTTGAAAGAAAAGGGAAGAAGGTATATGGAAGTGTTTGGCATAATAAGTATGGGTTTACATCGAATTGCGGGTGTGCCAGAATTCCAAGGAGTCCAAGAGAAATTACCACAAACAGTCCCTAATGAATGTGTAGATAATGTGAGTGACTCGGGTGATTTTAAGACGAGTAGGGATGATCTTACCTTGAAATGTTCGATTCAAGAATTTGGGCTTCATAGAGTATAAAATTCACGACTACAAGGAGGATTAATCTACTCCTAAATTGACTTAGTTACAAAGGACTAAACTAGTCTAAGGTTGGAGCTAATCTACTACTAGAATAGAAGCCATGGGGCTGTTTGTTGATGCATGTCGAGGGAGCCATAAGGTCGCTGCTCACTTGCATTATATGGTCACGATGGAAACCAACTTCTCAGATTATGTCCATGTAATGCTTTTCATTCTTTCAACTGCCAGCTTCTTGTATCTTCCATGCCTAGACATTGCCAAATGTCACCCCTTTTAATTGCCAAGTGTTCTTGAAACTTCCAAAGTCCAAGCACTATCCCATGTTCTTCAAGAAGTGGACAGGAAGACAGCTAGAGCACAACACATTCGGACTACTAACATAAGGAAAATTTTCTCCACTTATTTGTATGAATGATGAATCATAGTGCGGGAGGCGATTCATGAGGCCAAATAAGCCCAATTTTCTGTTTTCATAATGTTTAACATGCAAAGAAACCCAGGTTTTTTCTTGATCAACAAATTGCTGCTAATTACATTATGTTAGCACGTGTTGTTTGGAAATGTGTCTTGGTGAAGCTACCCAACCATCCTCCGTATCTTGCAATAGAATGCGAATTTCAAGAATATGACTATCTAGCTGGTAGCTTCCCTGACGTGACGCAGAATGTCCTCCTCTGGAAGACAGTCTCCTTTTATTTAAGAAGACATTGAATAAATATAAAATCGACGAATTAGTGGTGCAGCTTAATAGGTATATGTTGTGTTGATCGTCAACAGTCTCTGAAAGAATTGCATTTTTTGCTGCAGTGGATCTTCACCACCAAGAATACAAGGTCCACAAGGAAAAAATCTTCAACTAAATATCAGAACAAGGATGCCACCTCATCTATTCACTGGAGGAAAGGTCGAGGGAGAGCAAGGAGCAGCAATCCATGTTGTCTTGCTAGACACGAGCACAGGTAATGTCGTGCAAACTGGGCCAGAATCAGCAGCAAAACTTAATGTTGTTGTTCTTGAGGGAGACTTCAGTGAGGAAGCTGACGAAGCCTGGACTGAAGAACACTTTGAAAGCCATGAAGTGAAGGAGCGTGAAGGGAAAAGGCCCCTTCTGACTGGTGATCTGCAACTAATATTGAAAGAAGGGGTAGGAACTGTGGGAGATCTTACTTTCACTGACAATTCAAGCTGGATAAGGAGCAGAAAGTTTAGACTTGGTATCAAGGTCGCTCCTGGAATCTGTGATGGAATGAGAATTCGTGAAGCCAAGACAGAGGCTTTTGCTGTTAAAGACCACAGGGGCGAATGTGAGTTCTCTAGCACTGTCTGGCACTAGCCATTTTGTGGGGTCTTTGAGCCCCTTCTCGAACCTGGCAGATAGTTCTACCTTCAAAGGGTATGGACATGCTGTACCAGTACACGTACATTGGCATAAATTGCACTCCACAAAACTTCTATAAGGCAGTCCAAATAACAAGTAATTGAATTTTGCACTTAGTTTACTATTTGATAGGTGAAAGTGCCCAGGAACTTGATATAACTGGTGCGATATTTTTTTCTGAAGATTTCAATTTTCTTTGTACAACCTGCAGTCCAGGGAGCGACTGCAAGTACACACTAATTTACTGCTAAGAGAGAAATGAATTGTATACTAGGGGTGTAAGATAGGTGAAACTTCAAACTGTGGCCCATGTAAAATTTTCTAGGTAAGTAATACTGTCTGCTTAAATTGTTTTATAAATACCACAGACTCCATATTCAATAGTCGTAGCAACTCCCAAGACAAAAGATCTTTTAGCCGCATTATTCTTCAGCTTTGCAGTACTATTATTTCACAAACGAAATAGTGTTGAGACCCAATTGTGTTCTGTTTTATTCTAGTAAGAATACTTGATCTCAAAACAAAGCCTGACAAGATGGAGATGCCATAGATGATTGACTCCATATAAAGGGATAGAGAAGTGAGAAACACATGCATTGCATGTGGCTCTACTGCAAACAACTGGACTATGGACGCTAGGAGTCTAAGATCTTGCAAGCTTGAGTTTATTTAAAATACTAGATTCTCAAGTAATAACAAGTCTAATAAAGCCCAATGTGGCCATGTGCACACTCTAGAGTCTTGATTGTCTAGTCATCAGTCATGACTTCCAACTACAATAAACACTACACAGTGATGTGTTGGTCTTTTACAATTTCTGCTGTGGGTTGTCTTTATGCAGTTGAAACGTCATCCTATGGCGCACATGACGTCATCTATGTAACTTATATCAATTTCAATTGTCTCTCTTACTTGCAGTGTACAAAAAGCATTACCCACCTGCTTTGCATGATGAAGTTTGGAGGTTGGATAGAATAGCCAAGGATGGAGCACTGCATAAGAAATTGATGAGTGCTGAAATCACAACTGTAGAAGATTTCCTTCGCGTTCTGGTCAGGGATCCAACTAAATTACGAAATGTGAGGGCTTCTCTTTTGTACATCTCTTTTTGCCACATCATATATGTGAATAAATACTGCTTCCTTACCTTATATATCATGCTTTAATTTCTGTTGATTTCTCAATTCTTATCTTTTGGTATAATCACACTGTAGGTCCTTGGGAGTGGTATGTCCAATAGAATGTGGGAGAATACAGTTGAGCATGCCAAGACGTGTGTTTTGGGTGGGAAGCTCTATGTTTACTACGCAGATAGAACTCATAGCACCGGTGCTGTCTTCAACGACATATATGAGCTTAGAGGCCTTATTGCAGATGGACAGTTCCTTCCACTAGAATCGCTTACCCACAATCAAAAGGTTGGGCATCCTTTTTTCTTATGGGAGATAGTCATTATAACAATAATTGTGATTCGGCACGATCTGTTCCAGTTTTTTTTTTTTTTGGGGTGTTGCTGCTGCTTTCTACAATGGAATTGGAAGATCTAAGTTCAGCCCATATAATGAGATAAAGCCAAAGAAGGCTTATAAAGACAAGAAAAGAAAAAGTCCGTGATGACCATAGGCCTTAGGCTCGTCTTCACCGAGATTGGATGACAAAGCAAAGAGAGGAGCGCGACAATTATCTTGATCTATATAATATATTTGAGGAGAGCAAAAAATGATACATACAAAAATCTTTTTAGAAAAAAGGTAAGGTAGATGAATGTTCTGAAATAAGCCACTTCCTCATTCGTACTCTTTATACTCATCATCCAAGTATTTTATATTCATCCAAACAGCTCTGTCTAAGTGCGCAAGCCACACAACTCATCTTTTGAGAGTCACTACCTGCTTTTGGAAGGACTACATTCCATTTTCTTACCATTAGTTATGTCCTTAAGATGCCTGTTGGATTACATTACATCATGGTGCCAGGAGAGAGTGCATGGCTGCTCCTTTCTCAACCTTAAGGTGTCTATATAAGATGGATTATATCAGTTATTACACTGAGGATGCCAGAATGGCAGGAAAAAATGTACAAAAGGAAAATGAAAAGAAAAAAGAAATTACAGTACCTGATGGTTGGACTTTCTTATGTACTGCTTACTGTTCGATTCCAGCTACAATTCACGGTTATGGCTTCAGAGTGTTTTCCAGATTCTAAAACTAGACTACCCTGTGATTTGGCAAAGGAGATTGCTGGACTGCTATTATTATTTTGTTTTTTGGGATATGGACCAACTGATGGCATGTCCACCCTACATTTAGACTGACTTTAACATTCATAAAGTGCGTTTAAGTTTTCTATCGGATGTTTTTCAATAAGCCAGCTCATACATACTAATCTGTACAGATTTCAGTGGATTCTCTCATGAAAGAAGCATACGAAAATTGGAATCAAGTTGTAGAATATGATGGCAAAGTCCTCACTGCACTATCTATTAAGCAGAAGGAGACACGAGCCTCTACTGCGCCAATAGCTGAACATAACCATGTCACTGATCACCATTTTCCAACTATACAGAGCAGGCAGCAGTTTATATCCTCCGAACCAAGCCCCCAACACCATGACAGAAGTAACAACCCGTCAGTCCCTCAGCTAATTGAATTTCCATTCGTAAGGTCCGATCCGATGTTGGGGATGACATTAAATACCCAAGCAACATCATCTGGTAACATGGACTATGGATCAGCTGGATTATCGGATTGGTCTGGTTCCCGAGATGGGATTGGATTTGGAGACTTTTTCACGGAAGATATCCGTCTGAGAAGTTCAGAGATGTTAGAAAGTGATGATATGCAGAGACTACTAAAGACTTTTGGCATGGGTGTTGGTGTTGGGATGGGGTCTGCTTTCGGCCATCCTAATGACACTTCCTATTCTTACAGTGCTCCATATGAGCATCAGGTGGATCGGACGTATGGCCAGGAACGTGGCCGGGGTTCTGGAAAAGCAGTTGTCGGATGGCTTAAGCTGAAAGCTGCTTTAAGGTGGGGGATTTTTATACGGAAGAAAGCTGCAGAAAGGAGAGCTCAACTTGTTGAGCTTGACTAGCGAAACACTCCACCTCTTCTGAGCTTTGGTTTTTCAGAAACAGAGTGTCTCACTGCTGGAGGCATACGGGAAAGACAGAGAACTTATATTTCAAAGGTGGCAGCATCCAGCCTGACCTGCTATAAAGATTTCAAGTTTCCTTTTCTTTGCCTTTGAGCTCAAAGAAACCACCAAAGTGGAAGTGGACTGAAAGAAGTAACAAAGGAGGATACACATGCTGAAAGAAGAAACGAAGGAAGATACACATGCTGTATATCCAAGTGTTGAAAGGTCTCTCTCCTTGATCCAGAATTCGGATCCCTGTAGATTCGTTCTCTCAATCCTTGTTCTTGGGCTGATGAATTTGGCACTATTGTTCTCATTTCTCCTTGTTCCCTTGCTCATGATATATCTTTGTGTTGCGATTGTAGCAGCAGGGTATGTTCATACTATTATGTCCTGTTTGTTTCATGGGCGCGGTATTCCAGCTTATGTGAGCTCCCTTTATTATCTGTCTAAGTGGATATATGTGTTCAAGCACAGGAGTGCTAACAGGTCATTGGTTTCTTGGTAACCAACTGCTTACTGTCATATTACTTCCTTTTCTTGGCAAATGATGTACTGCTTTCAAATTACTATTTCAACTCCACGAAAGTCCAGGCGATGCATCAGTGTTGAGACGAAGGCAGATAACAAATTCTGTCAACTTGGTTTGGAGGAAAGTTGCAGAAATAGTAAAACACCAATTATACTGAAACATATTTCTTCTACAATATCTTACACCATTTTCCCTTCTCATTTTGGTTTGCAAAGTCTCTCCCAAAAACACCCTCCACAGTATGATCCATCCCGATGATCATCAAACATAAAATCCACAACCATGTCAAATCACTTCTTGAAGTAAAATCTCATAAAGAGGGATGGGGGCGCTGGGGATGTGGAATATGAGACATAACCAAGACAAACTAAGATCGCATTGCGTACCGTCGAGTAACAACCTAGAAATGCAAAAATATAGCAACAAGGAATAAGAACAGAAGAGACTACATTGGAGTCTTTTCTTGGGGAAAAAATAAACAGAAAGTGAAATAAATTACATATGGACAGTCTCCACAGGGAGTGAACTACGTTGTTGCTGCGCTTCTCCGTCTCTAACTATCATTGCTACAAGAGTCACATGCATGACCCAAAAGAGTAAGCATCAAATCCATATTGACCATCAGCTAACACTGCTCCATCTTGGTCCTGCATTGGATATGACACAACTCCTAAGAAAATCTCAAGAGGAAATATGGACAAAAATTCATGTTCTTTAACCATAAGTTAAACAGAAAAAAGGATCTCCGTTAGAAACTACGCATTATGATTGCAGAACTGAAAGACCTGACCACAGACGAGTTTGTGGTTTTGAGTCTCATCGGCTTCCACATTACCACCACTGGGGGAGGGGGAAAGGTAGTAGGAAAACTGGGTCAGAATTCTGAATATCTGAATGATTGAATTAAGTAGAAGAATAGCCAACTAGGGCTGTTGGTAGAAATGGTCCAGCAAGGGCATCTTCCAAGTCGACTCTTGGAAATAATCCTTCTGGGGGAGTTGGTTTTAGTTGTCCAACCTGGTATAATGCTGTCAGTCTCAGCTCCTTTCCTATCCATTGAATGTTACGCCGTATACCTTGTCCGTTGGTTCCATGTTCCGTCTACGCCTCCCGACCATCGCCTTCCGTCTGTCTGTCTTCTTTTTTCCTCTCTTTTCTATGTTTTAATTTTTATGTCTTTTATAGTGCTTAGGGGCGTAGCGGAAGACCAAGCCAATCTCGACAAATAAAGATAAGTACAAGAAAGGGTATGCAAGCAAGGAAGTGACTTGATTGCGTGAAAGTATAATTTTCATGCAACTTCAACTACCGCGCAGAGCTTTAGGCATCCATCACACACCTATTGCATCAGACAATGATAGGCTCGGTACTAAAGCTTAATAGGCAAAATGTGTGAAAGGTACAAAACTGTCAACGGCAGACCATATACGATGAGTAAGCGACAACTACGCATGTTGCAAAGTTGCTGATTTAATTAAGTCTTGCTGGAATCCTGACTACTTATTGCAGATGGATCCCTCCAGAAAACCAAAAAAGGTAGAATCTTCTAAAAATTAAGGATCTAAACAAAAGACCTATTACGTGATTTAGTATTAATATGCAGCCAGTCAGCCACCACCTGTACATGCACAAGAAAATGAGTGAGGAGTTAGGTCAAGGTCCTATCGAGAAGAACATCTAGAGAACCGAGTGGCCATCTAGGTTTAGGTCGGGCCAGTCTGATTACCTTCGTTTTTCTTTTTGCTCTTGATTTTTTTCAATGATTTTTTGGTTCCAAAAGTTCTGAAAATGGTCCCAGGTTCAGTGATCGGGATTTAGGTGTGCGCCAAACGAGACCGAGAGTTGAGTTGAGTTCATGTGTGCATCTTAGTTGTTTATGCACAAAGCTTACACCATTGCAGGGTTTAGGTAGGGCTACGTAGCCTTACCCCAACTTTGTGGCAATCCTATTGGTACACATAATTTTACATCAATAATTTCAAGTTATGTATGATATACATTTTATACACCTACCCAACCACAAGCACTGTATAACCTGCTTTTATCGAGTATGCTATGGTGATAATTAATTTAAACCTTGCGTTTTCCCCTCCACTTCAATGATAAGCATTTTGATTTTTGAATGATTTTTTAACTGACAAGAAAAAGCAGGAAAACAATAAGCAAATACATGAAGTGTAGAGCTATGGACAGCGGATTTGAATGCCTGCCGCTGAGCACAAAATTCTACTGGACTGCCTAAGTTTTAACACGGGTGACACCAAGAAGGCAATAAATGCAGTACTGTACTAATATAACTTTCATGAAGCCTACAATCTAATACAAAGTTCATTGATCAAAAAAATGTTTTGGCATGGAAAGCCAGAGTGCCAAACATATTCCCTCACCGAATCTTTTGACAAAGGCAATTGCCATCAGTCAGCTTTGTCCTATAACTGTAGCACATGAGCTTGTTGAATAAACAAAAAGCAGTATCACTAAACGGCCAGGGAAATATGTGTAAACTTTTGACATAACCATTTGTCTAGCATGTAACGGGCATATTCACCACTCACTCACATGAAAAAATGCATATGAGTGAACAAGTTTCTTTGCAACTATATTCAAATGCAAGATATTCTAGTTCAGACGTAAGATATTCTAGTCTCGAAATATTTGTACAAGACGCTAGAGTCACAGACTCACAGTTCTCAGCTATAATATGTAAGTAAGTTTCCAACCAGGTAAAGCATGTCATCTGTTCTGGGTGGAAGGTATATGATATACTTCATACTGAAGGATTAAGTTAGCAACTTGATTGACTCAAGTCTACACAACTACTATGTTTCAGAGCTCATGAAATCAAGCGCTTTGTATGCTTTGAGCATTTCCTTTACTGAATCATGAAAGTATTTTTTTTTAATACCAACTTCCCGAGAAGAAGTGAAAGAAGACGAATTAATCTACATAGACAAGGCTGAAAGTATGTCATACCCGTTTCATCATTGCATTCATTAGCTCATCCAAGGAATCATGACCGTATGGAACACAACCATTTTGTGACTTTCTTTGCTCCATTTGGTAGTCATTGTTGGACATCATCTTTATGTCCATGGTTGGTTTCTCGATCTCACCGTGCTGCACAAGAGTTGAAGCTCCACCGTTTGATCTGTCGAACAAAGAAACATCCATCCTTCTATTGCAGACTCCATTACTCTGGTCTATAATCTGGCTCAAGGGAGGAGCTAGACGGCTATTTGCAGAAGCAAGGGAGTTTAAGGTGCTGAAAGCAGTATTTGAGTTGTGGATGTTATCCTGCTTTTGTTGTCCAAACATTTGCTTTGGTGCTTGGCTCAAATTTTGAAGGTGGTCATAAACCAAGCCTTCTTGGCATTCTCCTCTTAAATCTTCAAGAGCTGCAGATGCTGTGCTATTTGAAGAAAAACCAATTGTGTAGTTCTGAATAATAGGACTAGTTGAAGGACTATTGTATCTCATGCTATTAGGTAGCAACTGATCATGATTAGAATGTTCGATCAGTGGCAAAGGATTTGACGAAAACTTCGATAGGTTAATGCCATTCTGCCAATTCTCATTACTTCTACCATGGTCCAGAAAATTGGGAGAAACACTAGAAACAGTATTAAAAGAGTCCGAGTTCAAAGAACCCACTCTGAGAGAAGACTGATTTTCAAATCCTTCCCCGCGTTTTGTTTGTGGTGAATTCCCCTGTAACATCAAAGGATTGGTTGGTGCACCGGTCAGAGAGTGGCTTGAGCTACCAACTGCAACTCTCGTGTCTGTGAATGTACTAGCAGCAGTGAAAGGTCTCGAGTCATCAATTGGCCTGAAGTCCCCAACACCGGTGGTGCATTTGCTCTGCTGCAACTGATCAAACTCCAATGATGATGCAAATCCTTGCAATACAGTGTTTTGGTTTCCTAGAGAAACAACAGGCTGGAACTTCTCAAGAGAGTTAAACGAGTTGCTAGGATTTAGGGCATGACTTGGCTGGATCAGTGCAGAAGAAGTCAGGCTGCGGATGCTCATCCCAGCAGGGCTATTCAGTCGACCAAGCACCCCAGGAGATGAATATGATGACAAGGCATTGTTTGGTAGCCTTCCAGATCCAGCCAATGTTCGAAAATCTCCCAACCCATCAAAGGAACCCATGCGCATAAAAGAGGCATCCTTACCTCCTAATGCAGCAACCATGTTAGCTTGCTGGCTGATTCTTTTCAGGTAAAGCCTGTATTTCTGCAACATGAAAGGGTATAAGAAGTTCCAAGATTGTACATCATGAGAAACTTCAATAAACTTGCGACACTCAACATATCGACACCTTCAATGGTGTATACCACTACAATGAAACTCAGTCGTGTCTAAATCATTTAAAGTCCATTCAGCTAGTTATTAATGAAGCTCAAAGATATTCAGGCATGGCTACTTTTAGGGATTGAACACCCACATTCCAAACAGGAAGTTGCGATACTCAGCAGCTCATCTAATTTCATTATGTTGCCCACAGGAGAGCATACATAATTAAGATAGAGAAGCATCACTCAGTTCTTCTTGCCTACTACGTTGAAAAGGGTTGAACTTTTTTACATTGTAGTATCACTCTGGAAGAGGCTTAAGGGTAAGTATGATTTTCATAGCTGATGCTATGACGGACTAAAAGGAGAATTGTCTCCAGCATGCGGTACATTTCCATCATTAAGAATATTGTTTGACCCATGACAAGGTTTCCATTGGGTAGATAAAATTGTTAAATTTTGTTTAGAAGTCCCAAATTATGCCCAGAGCGAAACAATACCTAAACCCATGAAAACTCATAATATGCACAGTATTCTAAAAACCACGTTGAAAAAGTAACACAAAAAAGGGAAAGATCCATGCCTGGAGATGGCTTGCCACGTTTTCCCTAGTGAGCCCTTCAACATTCATCAGATCAAGAATCCTTTTTGGAACAGCTTCTGCATTAGAATTTAGAAGGGGCGGGGGGAGAAAGAATGAATCAATCACAAAAACAATCCACCCGTGAAATACAAAAGAAGCAATTTATTGGTTCTAAAGGACTCACTCTCGATGCCCAATTGATTAACAGCCGCAACAAACTTCCTGTGAAGCTCTATAGACCAAACAACCCGAGGCTTCTTTTGTGTTGCTGGGTCCTCACTCTCATTTCCCTCCTCTTCACCCTCTTCTTCCTCATCCTTTCTTTTTCTATTGGGCTTCCCATTCTGATCTGCACTACCTGTCAGCGCAGGTCCTTGTTCACCTTCACTTTCCTGGCAATCCCTGACTTGAGATTTAGATTTGTTTTGACACTTGGGGTCAATCTTTTTCTTCCGGATTACATGTTGCCATATGTTCCTGAGCTCCTCAAGTCGAACAGGTTTCACCAAATAGTCACATGCACCATGAGTAATCCCCTTCATTACATATTTGGGATCGCTATTTGCCGACAACACTGACCATTTGCAAGTCAGAAAATAAGAAGACATAACCAAATATAAACCTCAATAAAATCAACCTTGATCTAATGAATGGGCACTTCAACACACGCTATATTATTCAATAAATTAAAGAACATCGCTGTTTTCCTGTCATAAAATCCAAACCGTCAAGACTAACATAACGAGGGAAAATAGAGAAGATTGCAGCTAACTTTGACATGTCTCATGACAGTACATTCATACTGAAACGCATGCATGACCCAATGTTAAACATTCTAAAAGGAAGGATTTAAACAAAAAATGTGCCACAAATATGAGAGATGATTCTTGCTTACTGATGACAGGTAGGTCCAGCTCAAGACCAACAAGCTCCAGTAGCTTAAAACCATCCATGTCAGGCATGTGCACATCACTGATGACCAGGTCAAATCTGTTTTTGTTTTCCCTCAACATCCTCAATGCTGTCCTTGCCTGACTTGTCGTCGTAACTGCAAAAGTCAGAAATCATGCTGAGGAGAGATGGGAGTCCTCCACAAAAAATTGAGAGCAAAAACCATAAACAAAATCTTGCAGATAGGAAGCATAACCAGTTTCAAGCAATTACGAATGTTTATGACTGAAAAGTAACGAAGACCATGTATCAGCAAAGTACTATTCAGTTTTCACAAATTTGAAATATCTGAGTCGATAAAACTCTTTGGCGATGTATAAATGATTGAACACCCAAGGCTCAAAATCTGTTTCAATTGCCCAAACAACAAATTCAGTCCAACAACCATACCAAGACACAATATTTTGGATACAGAAACATAATTTGGGAACTAAATTTTCCACAAACTTCAAATTTCCTTAAACAACTTGAACTTGAGAAATTAATCCGATTAATTCATGCAATGTTCATGAAAAGATAGTAAAAAACATGCACTAAATCAAATCAACAGACCCCTGAATATTTGATGAAACACAGCACCCAAATGTACAATCCGTTGACAAAATTCCAATTAAACACAAGAAGGCCCCAAAATTGGGTCAACAATATCAGAAAAATTGGCAATAAATGAAAACCCCGCTTGGGAAAAAGTCAACCTCAAGTTGATGTAAAGCAAAGGCTCATGCAGAAACAGAGAAGAAACAAACCCTGGTACTGGCATTTGCGAAGAAGGCGGTCCAATAGCATCAAGCAAGTAGGGTCATCATCCACTGCAAGAACACGCATGCCCACGGGAAACCTGTCTTCACCCCCCAAACTGCCTCTAATTTCCTCCACAGTCATCTTTTTCAAACCAAGAATTCAAAAACTCAAACGGAAACAGCGCAAAAATAATTAAAGAAACAGAGATCAGAGAGCAAAAGATTGGTTTTGAGCATTAAACTGTATCCCTTTGGGACTTTTTCAACAAACCCAGAAAGGGCAGAGAATGGAATGATGATTTGGAGCGGGATCAAACACAAAGTGTGTGTGTTTGTGACAGATTGGGACTTGTAGTAGTAGCAAGTAAAGCTGTACAATTTGACAATGATGGTGATGGCCAGAGCAGACTGAATGGCTTCAACCCAACACAACACCCAATCATATGAGTATTTTAGTCATAACAAAAACCCCCCCTTCCTCTCTCTCTCTCTCTCTCTCTCTCTGAGACTCTGTATTTGTCTTTTGCTTTTTCTTCCTCTTGCAGTATAAAAAACCCTTGTTTAATAGGTTACTATATACAATAATGTAGTACATATGTTACCATGAATAATGGAACTTTTGTTTATGGCAGCAACTTTTCCTCTCTCTCATATGGAAGCCAGAGGCATGCAAATATAGAAGTGGAAGACCTTTGGGTACCATAGTGTGTGTTCCACCCCCACCACCTCTAATAGTGTACGCCACATTCTTAATGTCACTCAACCAATCTTGACCATCCATTTGCACCGAACATCGATTTTTAGTTAATACTTCCACGCTGCGAGTGAATGATATGAATTGTGTCACGTATGTCTCGCTTGTCTCTCGCTCTTATTCGATAGCAGTCAGATAATCCTCCGATGTTAAGGTCTAGCGGGGATGATGTTTGCTCTAGTACAAAATTCACGGTCGGGACTGAATAATCTGATAAATTTGAGATGTGACTAAATGGTAAGTATTTTTTGTTTTGAAAGTATTAAGATTTCATTCAAAAATCATAGTTATGGTAAGTTTTAGTCAGTTTTCAATTATCTATCCCTAGATCAATAGAATCCAGTGGATTGAAAAGGTAACTTCCTAGGGGTAATAAGGTCAAAGGATGGAGAGGGTGGACTAACAACTTACGTTGACTATATCTATCCAGAATCTGGTTATAAGTTAGGCTTTAAATGCTAATGATAATCACATTTTCCTTTTATGGTAAGCAATTTACAGCCTATTCCGGAATTTGGGGTTTAATTGTGATGAGATGAAGTTGCGGTTACTATTTTTCAAGAAAAGTGGGAAGACGAATTTACCCTTCATTCGACAATGCAAAAAGGCCAGATTTATTGAGCATCGTGCGTGTCGCGGTATAAAAGCTATGAACTATTAGTTAGGTATTTTGAAATTTAACATTGACGGTGCCTTAACTGGTAATCTAGGTTCCGCTGGTGTTGGTGGTAACCTTCATAACCATGTGTGGTTTCACTGACAATATAATATCACTAATGTTGTTGCGGAACTACTTGCCATTCGACGAGCACTTGATATTGTTGGCAGACGAGCACTTGATATTGTTGGCACTCTTTAGTTATCTTATGTTATCGTTAAATTTGATTCACTTGTTGCTTTATCTTGTTCATGCAGGTCCGTTGCAAGCAACCAATGGCTCCTTCCCCTCCGTCATGGTTGCCTAACACTCCTCCGCCTCTGTCTGACTGTACAACTTTCTTTTTGCTGTCACGAGGCTAACCTAGATGCGGATTGGTTAGCTAAATCTGCTAGTCTCCACGATTCTGTATGTGGCACTTTTGTTCATCCTCTGGATATGCATTACTTCCCTTTTTGCTTTTTGCTATTTATGGTGGAGTCTTATCATGAAGGATCCCTGTTAAGTAAGCATTTTTTTTATGTAATTTAAGTATCCTTAGTTTTTGAACTAAAAAAAATATATATATTAAGTTAGGTATTGCTTAGTTCAGAGATGGTCTAACCGGTTGATCACTTGACCCCCCTAGGTTCTATGTATTACATTAACAGGTTTGAGAACATTATTTATTTACTATGGTGCATTCTCATATAGTATGGTGGCCCCTTTGCGCGAATCAAATACATGATTACTTAAAAAGTTATTTCTTGCGGTCTGTATGACAGGGATCACTATTTTGGCTCTAGCGGGACGCAGTGCACTTGTCTAAACGATTTCACTAAGAAACTAGATGCGGTTGGAGTTTATCCAATCCAATCTGGTTGAATCCACCAGCTCAAAACGGTTCAAATAATAGAATAGGAAATACCGTTTACACTCTCTAATAATAAATGTTTATAGTTTCTTATGTGGAAGAATTCAACACAAAAGTGAAATGTTCTGGTGAGAAATACACGTTTGAAACAAACTTTCTATAAGCACAATCAAAGCCTTTGAAGTAGGAGGCACTTTGCCATATCTATCTCGGTAAAAGTTTAAGTAAGATGTCAATATTACAGATAAATTATGAAATATAAAGCATCTTATCCCAGTCAAGTACTGTTGGTATTGGTTTCTTTTCATCTTGATGTCATTACAAAATCATTACCATAATGACTAACCAAATTTAGAGATTCCATAAAGGGAATTCCTATTTTCACACCCTCGTTTGCCGCTAAAAAAATACTGTATAACTTTTTGTCTATATTGCACTTTTTAGCAATAAAATGAGAGTGTTAAAATAAACGCTTCTTTGTGTAAACCCACATTTAGTTAAGAAAGAAACCAATAACTCATTCAAAATACTTTTCTTGTAAAATTAGACGCAGGTGATTTGCGTTGAACTTGGGAAGCTGAAACTACTCTCTGTGTCCAACCTATGGGGAATAACACTCATATTTGGGTATACTTACAAGCCATAAGTTATAATGACTATGGGGAATAACACTCAAATGATATATTAGGGTAAGTATACCGGGGCGGGGCGAGGCGGTTGGGCAAAATACCATACCCAATCCTAACCCGCTACGGTTTTTTTTTTAAATACCATACCCGTCCCGTAGTCCGATCAAAATAAAAAAAACTCGCTCCTAACAGGGCGGAGCGGGGCGAATATCCGCCGGATCGGATTTAAATTGCCATCCCTAGGTGCCAACATCCATTTCACCCCACTCTGGTCAACCCAGGAACTACTTAAAAACTTACTAGAGAGTATCATCACCTCCCACCACTCGTCCTAACACCGCTAGCACAAACTCCACCCGACAATAGACAGAGTGATTCGCTTCGCTCCAACAAGCCTCCATCATTCACCACTTTCCTTCTCCAATCTCGATACTACAACCAAACAAAATAATACATGCATATGCCGAGCTCTTACGCACACCCGTCAATGTATAGTATCGACATTTTGCCAGGTCTATCAATTTTGAACTTATTGTCTTTGACCGTAATCTTATCCGAATATAGAGGACAATGTTGTAATTACCAAATTTTTTTGATTTTATTCTTCTTTAGAAGATAAAAGGCTCACTTTTAGAAAAGAACTAGAGGGGCTGAGTACTTTGGTGGCATAGTTTTCACTAACCGTACCTTGTAACTCGTGAAGTATCAAAAGTACCAAAAGGTACAACTGCAGCAGAAGGTAACATATTCCTCCACGTTTCGAAGCCTGATTGGTTGCCAACTGCAGCAAAAGTTGGACCCACTTTTGAGATTCCCAAAAAGACGAGTGCAGCCTTTCACGAAAATGACACGTCGGTCGCAGGTTATCAACAAAGGTGTATTGAATTGAATCCCTTTTGAGGTTGTCTTTTTGGGCCCGATGGCCAACTTACATCTTGATCCTTAAGTTCAAATTATTGCCACTAAAAGTCATTTTTTGGTGTTATGAGATGCCTTTAGCAACAAAAGTAAATTGTAAATGCTGAAGAGTAGAGCGGGTTATCAATGACCATCATCCAAAACCGTTATCGAGTCGTTTCTTTCTTTCATCACTGAAAGATCTTATACATGCGTCGTTGAAGGTTTATTTTCCCCTTTATTTATTAAGATGTGATAATTTGAGTGATTTGTCTCGTGAAAAGCGTTTTCTGCATGCGTCGTTGAGTTCTCGCTTAATTAAGAGTTTTTTGCAAGTTCGTTATCATAGAGCGTGAGGCCCATGAAGCTAACCCGTTCTTGAGTTAGCCCACACACAATACGCTCCAACTACTCAGACCAATTCGTATACAGACATGACAAAGTTATTGCTATTATTCATTGAAGGCTATGCCAAGTTGCGATTACTGCACAACTTATTTGTTTGTTGCAAAATAATTAAGCGCAAACGATATATGGTGCTAAAATTATGTTCTCAGTTGTGTAGGTCTATCAAAGTCGAGCAACACGTGATGATGCCCCATGTAACATGTGAAACACCAAAATAACATATTGTTTTGCTAACAAATTCATGGACATCCAAACACGTCATAGTGGATGTACCCATCTTATAAATTAGATTGAATGCGACCTAAACTTAATTAATTTGACGTGAGAGGAGCTAACAGCTAATGTCACGAGGTCTACCTACTATTGCATCTCATAGTATATTCCTAGGCCAGAGTCTTGTACAGCTTGTATATGAAATTAATACTGGAATCTTGCTAGTGTTTAACACATTTTGTGCTCCATTGTTTGTAGTCTGGCGATTCTAAGTCGTCGAGATAGTAGCGAGGAGTTGGCCTGATGATCAAGGAAGTTTAATATTTCTTTTACTTTTTGGTTTCAAGTCTTAAAGTCAGCGAATAGGTAAGATATCTTTCTGAATACACCAGACGTAATCTCTGTTGCCAGTGAAAGAGGAGTTGATGAGGAGTAGTCAAGGTACGACGAGGCCTAGGAGTATGCTGTCCCATACAGTATCATATCACCCGGGGAGGTTCGTTCCCCAATTCAAATGAAGATGAGTGATACTAAAATTAGCGTGAAGATATCCTTACGTTCAAACCAAAAATAAAATATAGTTCGTTGGAATCCAATTACAACTTAGCCTATTGGTTGTTTATACGAGTTGCGATAAGACTGTATACGTTAACCACTTTCCACGCCATACAGTAACAAGGGACCTTGTCATTCCGAGACCCCATGTTGTTTCTTTAGCACCTTTATCTTTTGAAATTTGGACAGTGAAACAAAAATATCTTTTGTAAATTTGCAGCCACCAAAAAAAAAAAGGTTGTTCTGAGATTAAACATGTAAGCATAGCATCACATCTAGGTTCGTCAGCATGATAGATCCTTAAATTCAACAAAAAACAGCGTGAAGTTTGAAATTATTAGTACAAAAATCATATGTATAGGTCAGCATAGATGATACTTTAAGCCGTTGGAGCCTCACTAATGACTGGCTAACCATCCGCAGCAAGGAAGGAAACATATCCCTCTTAATCCGGGGATGAATTATTTTGCAGCACCCTTTTGTTGTTTCTCTATGTTTTGATTACTCTTTAACTCCACATTTGATTACTCTCATGATTAGCCACTAAAGTTTAGTTAGAAGTGCTTAGAGGAACATAGACTAATCAGAAGTCCATGGCACTTTGTTTTAATATTTGAGCACCCCCTGTAATGTTAGGCTGTGCTAGGTTCAGGATGAAAATTGTCGTCGCTAAAGGTCTCTTAAGTGTCGCTATATATAACCTATGGTTACACTCGTGAAGTTCCAACGCTATAAGTCGAACTCAGATATCACTTTCCTTTAAAGTTTCAGTACAAATTTTATGTATTTAGCGCGCTTATGTAGATACAGTATGGTTGAAAGCATTCCTTGCAGATCCTTTGTTCTTCCCTTGTTGACATACATGCTGCATATCTTAGATTCAATGCTATGAGAAAGTGAATTCTCCCTAGATACATCTATTCAATAAAATTCTGGATCTATTCCGATTCCGAATATATGGATTGGATTATGCTAAAGATTCAAAACCCATTTTTTGGGAAAAAAGATTAAATAAATCAAATGAATTCCCCCCCCACCACCCCCACCCACACACACACACACAACCCAATTTTTCTGAAGGCAGTGGAGTTCTGGGTACATGTGACAACATACTGATTTTGAATCCAGACAAATATGAGAAGAAATTTTGCTGCCTCTCTCTAAAGAAGCAAAATGGATATTTTCACAATGTAGGAGGTTGCAGAGTAAAGAGGACAAAGCTCATTTATACCATGGCACATAAGCATTGTTCTTACAATTATGGACTTCTTGAATCAAAGGGACTGATGGAGCAACACTTGCGTTTGATATCAGGATAAGTTAACACAGCAGGAATTTCCACACAAACACACAACTAATTTCAACAATCATATGACAAGTTTAAACTAAAGGTGGGCTATAAGAGTTTCCCAAACTTCTGCACATATTTACTTTCTTCTCTATGAAACTAACAATGGCTGCTACATAAACACTGGCTATGTTAATTATACACGAGACCCAGATCAAGTCCAGCAATAACTTCAAAGTCTTCTCACGACAGAAACAAGCGGCTACTCAAATGATAAGGATAACTGCAAGAATTCTCCACCTCAAAAATGGTACAAGCGAGCAAGATCTGGATCGAACGGACTAACTTATTATTCACATTGGCTTGCAGTCTTAATAAACATCACTGAGCCAACTAACTTAGGTGCCAAACTCAGGCGGTGAAGGAAGCGACCCCGCCCAAACCCTTTTCAACGAGAAACCATATCATGCTGTGCATTAATTCTCAGTTCTCAATTGGCAACAAAGAACCAGTTACCCTTTTCCAAATCTCAAGCATTTGTTGTGTTTGGATTCGGTTATACTTGAGGTTGGATCCAGACGTGGCTTGTTTCGCTTTGTGAAGGAAAGTTTCTCCATTGCATTTACAAACTTGCGCAAGTGCTTTATGTACTCTGGGAACGTTTCTAGGTTGCAATGTCCTCCACCCTGGACCCATAATGGATCATACTTTTCCTTGGAAAGTTCCCACAATCGCTTACCATGCGACAAGTCAACTATGTCATCATTTGTCCCCTGCAAATGGTTCAACAAAACGATAAAGAGGCATGATCACATAAGAACGAGCCAATGGGGAGAAAAATGCAAGCAAAAACAGAAATATGAAGCTAAATAGAAGTTGCATTTAACTCATGTTTCTGTTACCATATTGTAGAAATAAACAAATGCTAAGAATTTTTTTTCTATTTGTCCAAGCACAAGAAAATTATATCAATTCATTTCCAAAAAATTCTTCATCTTTCCCAATCAAAGAAACGAGTATATTTCCTTCTAGGAATATTACTTTCAGATGAGGCTGGTTATGCATCTGACTAATACCATGCTAAGCACGACTTCAAACTAAAATCAGAACAGTTGCACATGTGCGGCTTCCATAAGACATGTGCACAAGACCTTCTTTTTTCCACGATACCAATTCTAGCCCCAAGTAAAAAAAAATATTTCCTTTTTGGTCTGCGACAAACATGCGAAATATGGCAGTTGCAGATGAGATAATTTTACAAGAACCATCTTTGTAAAAACTACAAGTTAGAAATAACAAATAGTGAGCAGCCCAAGACATCCAAAAGCATAACATAGCCGATTGGATAGTACTATTATGGGGAACTTTTACGTTTCCTTTTCCTTTCCCCACAAGTACATTGACGTTCCAGTAACATAGACATCCAAAGGAAGGCACAGGCGATCAGCAAACATGTCATGAATCTCACATAAGAGTTCAGTTGGCAAGGGAGAAGATCCCAAAAACTTTTTTCAGGTAGAGACTATACTAATGAGAGTGCATAACAGTTGCAATTATGGACATGTCAACAATATAATAAACCCCAAGTAGAAAATCAAAAAACTTTGGATGAAAAATCTAGTGGGAAATGACGGAAATAGGTAGCAATTACCCATAGTTAAGGACAGATTGGTTATGATGCTTAAAAGTTAAAAGAGATTGGATATTGTGTGATCAGCATGTACACGTAAAAAGTTGATACAACCAATGTTTATGAGACAAAATTGTGTATAACTGACAAAAGACTAGGAAAACTTAAGTATAGCTGAAATGCAAATGATAAAATGGATGTGTCATAAAGCAAGAATGATTAAAAGCAAAATCTGGACACAGAAGAGATGGTAAATGCAGCACCCACAAGAGATAAGTTGAGATGAACTTCTTAAATGGTCAACATGTACAACAAGGTTAAGAATTAGTGAGTTGAGAATCAGACTGCCAAGAGGATCCATATTTTCATATAGATAAAACAATTACTTGAGAGAAATTAATGACTTGAGTTCTACATAGATTGGCACTACATAAAATTATCAGCCAACATATTTTCAACTTCTTACCACCTAAACCCGTGTTCTTCAAACTTTTCTTTGTTGGATTCCAACAAGTGGATCAGAGTGTGCTGGTTGATACTAATCGACTACATAGAGTGACGATAGTACTCAAAATAACAAAAATTAGCCAGATGGAGAACGTATATATAGTTGGAGGTGATAGCTAGACCGCTAGGCAAGGGAGAACACGTAGAAAAAATATAGAGCAAGTCTGACACGTGCAACGGATGAGAGATGCATCCCATTTGGGATGACACTAAGGAAGCCATTAACTCTAGTAGAGTATTTTAGAACGCCCAAGATCCTAAGTATGAACTTAACAAAGTAACAGGACCATATTGCTGTTCATCGGATTCTAACAATGAACCCTTTTTGAGCCAAAGTTTCAAATTTAGGCAGGCAACAACTGATAAGGTCTACTCTTCTGGAGATAGCTTTTCGGGGGAGAGAGTTATTAAGAGACTGTTTCCTCAATCCTCCTTCATGAGAGTTGAGCTGTAGAACTAAACATTGAAAAAGATCTTCCTTTAAGAAAAGCCCTCAATGATTAACAGGTCTGGGCCTAGTATCCTTTAAGTCGGGCGGGATATCGACAAGCATAGCGCATCCGTGGAAAGCAACAACCAGCAGCTACAGTTGCACCTCTAAGACAGGAGAAAACATGAACAACACAACTGACAATGTAAGAGTCAACAAATAAGGTAAAGGGAAGCTTCCGTAGATAAAAAGAAGTCTTTTAAATTACTTCAAGCAACTCTTTCTAGAGGTTCCTTCCGGTGTACGCCTTTCATTTGTGCATAGAGATCTTAAGTGGCATTTCTTAGAGACCCCAGAATGATGATACAGGATTGTTGTGAGAAAAGCTGCAAAGAGTGGCTGGAAAGATCATCAAGTAGGCTCCTTCCCTTTCTTTTTTTTCAGAGAAAAAATATTCCCCTGAGCCCTGGCCGGCCACTATTTCCGGGATAGAGTGGGGCAGCAGGCGGGCGGGCGGTGTGGGGGAGGGAATGTTAAATTGGAAGGAGAAGTAGGTCCTAAAGCAATTAATTCTTTTTAATGAAGCCGTTGTCTACCGTCAACTAAACCAAGGTCTGAGCATTTGCTTCTTTTTTCAAGTAATCCTAGTTTTGAACTTCGGCGTACCCATTTTGCTTATACATTTGGGTTACGAACTAAGTTAAAATTAACCTATTTCTTATGCTTGTGTGGTCACGATTGATTAAAAAAGGACTAGCTGCTATAGGAACTGAAAGTCTTTTTGATTATCACATAATGACTCAATAGTAATAGTCCTTAGTTGCACAAAGGGGGGGCGGGGACGGGGGTGAGAGCGGGAACGGGGGCAGGGGAGCGTAAGAACCTGGAAGAATTTAAGGTTGGGAGCGGCTTGAATAAATCAATGCGTTAAAGAGTATTAACATTTCTTGAATATAGTTTGGGAGGGAGGGAAGGATGGAGGGCAACAACAAACAAGGAGGCTTTAAGGACTTGAAGGAAGAGAGAAACAAGGAATTGAGTCGAAAAAGGCTTGATTTTTAGGTACTCTCTCACTTGTTCCATGCATCTTTGCCAAGCTGACGGGATCGAGTTCCCATATGAGCTTGGGACGAGATCCCATGTAGCTCCTAACTTGGGATCGCAAAAGCGAGTTTCCGAGAGAGAAGCGTCACCATATGAGGAGTTTCCTGCAACTAAGAGTAAAACCGATCATCATGATTTCACAATACTATCAGGGAACAACATTATCTTCTTCACCACTAATGTTTCGACTTCTACATTGTTCTCTGAAAGCAGAAGTTTTGAAGATTGAACATCGCATTACTACAAGAGAGAACTTCACCAATGGTCATTGAACTATGAGTCAAATTCACTTTGCCTATTGGATTTTGATTTGTCTCATTCTGGTCACTAGGCTTGTTGATTTGGCCAATCAGCCCATTCTGTTAGCTGGGGTTAGTAAGAGCTCCATTAAGAGATCATGTGCGAGTCGGATGACTGACTCGGGCAAAAACATCACTCTCCATTAACTCTCTGTGTGAACTTTTGCTTTATGTTTATTGTTTTTCTTGCTACACCAGTCCACCGCAACCCACACCAGTCCACCAACACCAGCACCACCAGCAAGGACCATCCTTCCCCAACTAAAAAGCCGCTACAACCAATCACCACAACCATCTGCTGCCCCAGCTCACAACCAGACGCAACCGATGCCAAATTGTGCCAAAATGTTGGTAAAAGGTGATTAATGGAGATACGAAAGGTAAATTGCGTATCGACTAGATTAAATAAAGTTGACTCTCAAATTGAAATAGGGCATCAGACAATGTTGACTTCAGTAGTAAAGTCTCACATGCAGTGTTGTAAAGGAGACTTGTAAAGAGTTACACTCCTGACTATTGACCTAAATATCTTCACATGACGTGAAACCAAATGAGCTAATGATTGGGTATGAAAAAGACCAATGGATATACTGATAAGGACGAGAAGTTTGGTAGACATTAACGGTGACAGAATGACGAGAGAGGTGAAAACAAATGCAGGATCAAGAGGAGAGGAAGGAAATCACGCTTCTTATCAGGAATGGATATGGCCTGTAAGAGCTGGGTAGGGGTTGAGGGTCAACCTACAAGTGCATGGACATAAAGAAAATCTAATCTAAAAAGGAAAATTTGAGTGCACTTCACTCCACATTGTATGCCCCAAATCCCACCATAAGAAAAAAGTACTGATAACAAGAAACTGAAAAAAGTACTGATAACAATAAGCTAATGCAATCCTCCAACATCGTTGTGAGTTTAGGTCGGCACCTTCTTTTCCTGGATCGAGAGCTGGAAACCACGGAATAAGGTGGATAGCCCAACTGCAGTTTGGCTCCTCTAAGCACATATATATAAGCAGTAGGTCTACAGGCCACAGATAATGTGCTTTGGCCTTGGAAGGAAGATGAAGTGCACGGTAAGTGCCATGTTCCCAAAATTCAATAAGTAGATAAGTTTAATACTTTCATCCATAGGCACCTATGCCCTTTTTGATGATTACTTTAGCAGATGCACAGTTAACCAGTAAGGTCATTTTCTCAAGACAGTAGCCCATTAGTTCTGGCGCCTTGTAATTAAAGAGGGAATGAAATACATCCCAGGCCACAAGCGATTCAAAGGATACACAGTCACATGAGAAGTAAAGAGTAAATACTACCAGCTTGAATTGCCTTATAATTTAGATCTTTTAAAAATGCAAGATCTGGTGGGTTCACTCGTATTAAAGAATCATCTTGACGTAAGTGGTCAATGCTATGTTAAGAAAGATTTAAAGCGCATGAAGCACGTATTGATATATGTTCCGTTGCCTTTTCAGCAAAATGCATGACATAAATGCTAATGAGAGAAGAAGGGCTTTACAGCTATTGAGAATATTTACCCAATCAACAAATATGCACTTGAGGGAGAGCCTTGGCTCGACGGTTAGGTTTCTCCAGTATGATGCAGAGGTCACGAGTTTGAAACGCGGAAATAGCCTCATTACAGTAACAGGAGGCTGCTTATATCTAACTTTTCCCAGAGCTTGCATTGGCGGGAGCATAGTTATTAAAGGCGCAGGCGCACCTAAGGCGCAAAGGGTCCTTGGAGCCTAGGCGCAAGGTGCAGGCGAGCGCCTTTTCGAAGTGAGGCGCAAAATAAAAATAAATAGATATTAGTGCATTAAACCAATATAATCACGTAAAAAAATTCAAAACGTGACAATTAAACAAATTTTCAACACTAAAAAGTTTCAAATCCAATAAGAAGTAGTTAATCCTAAGTGAATATGACAACGTCATCCTCATTATCAGTGAGGGCTAAGGCAACAATGTTTTCCTCAAAAGGAAATCATAGGCTCCCAAGTCTAGTTGAGATTCCTCTTCAATTTCATATTCTTCATCTACAAGGTGAAATGAAGGAGTAGAATTACTTAAAAGAGAGTAACAATTGGGGACGAGACACTAGCATAATGAACAATAATAAGAGAATTGATTGATTAGGGATTTGGGGTTTTAGGTATTTTTGTGGCTTACATATTGATTTATTATGCTATGAAACAAAGAATAAAAAAAAATGAACGGTTGAGATGATACCAAGATGCAAAAATCAAAAAATAGGATTTTTGGGGCGCCTAGGCGTGCGCCTTTTCGAGGGGGCTGCGCCTAGCCCTAGGCGAGGCACAGGGAGTGCGCCTTGTACCTAGGCGCGCCTTTGATAACACTGGGCAGGAGTCTCTTGCACAAGGATAGCCCCTAACAGCCATGCATTTTTTGCTCAAATAAACAAGCAAGCATACATTCGTCACCAGCGTGCACAGAGATTTACACATTCATATGATATGTGGCAGTCAGCACAAAGGAACTTGTAAGTTGGAAGGGCGATAAGATTAACAGGTTTCACAGATACGAGAGAGAACTTTTGAGTGATTAAGCATAATCATGGTGCAAAGAAGAATGATTGTAGTAGAAATGAACCTGAGAATAAAAATGAAAGAAGAAAAGGAGGGTTTCCTTACATGTATAACAAGAACTGGACAGCTGACGTTCCGTATTTTGTCGATATTCTGTGTATTAGACAGAGCTTTTACAATCAAAAGCCAAGTAGATAGAACGAGAAGTATAAGAGGAACATCCAAGTAAACTTACTTTGAAGATGTCAAACCAAAATGTCATCTTGACAGGGTAAAGAACGCGTATTCCAGAAAGGATGGCGCTGTGAAGAACAACACCTCTCAACCTTTCTAAACGAGAAGCTAGGTGCAGCGTGGGCCCACTTCCAACAGACTGACCATACAAAATCATATCTTCCTGCTTGATTCCATATTCACTCTTCAAACAATTGTAGACAGCCTCTATGTCATAGTACGTGTTGAACTCAGATGGCTATCACAAGTGAAGCAATAATCACTTCTAAGGAATAAAATTGGCTGAAGATACAACGGTATGAGATAGATAGACAAAACGCCAAGTAAAAGGATTGTCCCATATTCGTATTTTTCTCGTTGTCTACTTAAGTTTGATAGATATGTAAAGAAATCTGCCAAAGTCTTATATGCTGGAAAAGATGCAAAAATAGTTTGGTACAGTCCTCACCTTACCAGAGGATGCTCCATATCCCGAATAATCATAGCTGCAATAGAGCAGAATATACTACGTAAATATTTTAGGGTGAAACGATGAACTCCAAAAGACTAGAGTATAAGCAAATAATTATGCCATCTCCAATTAGACTTCAAATGGTCATTAATTACATGAGTACGCTGCACAAATAAAAACAAGTGCAAGCAACTCCAAAGGGCATATTTTCGTCCGCCAACATATTGATAAAGAACAGATGAGCTAAACCATAATCCAAACAGCGGAAAACATACACAATATCATTCCACATATGGGGTTGGGGAAATTTAAAACCAATCTTCCTGGTGTCGGGGCAGATAATAGAACAACATGACAGAAAACTTAAAGAGATAATGCATTCGAAACTAGAAGATAGTTAACAGAAAAATCAAGCACAAACCTTGAAAAGAAGAAAAACAAATTAAACCACAATGAATGGTTTCGATACGAATAACAAACAACTCCATCAGAACCAAAAGGTTAACATAAACAATGAAACGAACACAAAAACAATCCCAAATTAATCACTGGGAAATTAAACCATAAACACCCACTCACACTATTATCAACGATCACAGAACCCACAAAAGACAATCCTTTCAAAAAACAAACATGGACACAAACATGAACCAAATACAAAAGAAATCCATCATTAAGAACCCATTTCAAAAACCAATATCACCCATTTCAAATCCATCATTAAGAACCCATTAAATTTTAAATCCTCAAATAACCAGAAAACAAAGATACGGTATTAGACGTGTATATGTATACAGAGATAAAGATGACAAACCCATCAGAAAACAATATTTTCCGAAGCAAACATGTACTGAAATAAGAGACGCCCAAGCCAAAACCTTGAGCACACATTTCAAATCCTAAAATCCTAAAACTACCACAAAACAAACATGAATTATGATTAACATGTGCACACATACATAGGCAATATGTATGATAAGCCCATCAAAATAACAATCTTTTCCAAACAATTCAATACAAACATGTACCAAATACCAGCATAAAAGACACCCAATCCGAAACCTCAAGCACTTATTTCAAATTCATCATCAAAAAACAAAACCTCTTAACTCCTAAATCCTCAAACAACCGCAAAACAAACAAATAACAATAAAAACAAAATTAGGATACCTCATTATATTGACACGTAGGTGGGCTCTAAGCTCAATGAAGAGCTCCTGCATCTGGCCCAGATCAGCCGCGTTGCCATGGGAGTACAAGATGGTGAACCTCCCCATAGGGTGCTTCCAAAAGGTGGCCACAACCCTGTTGCCACCCTTTGTGTCCAGCAGATGAACGTCCACGTTTTTGTCAGCCGTGATACCCGTAAACAGCAGCCTCCCATCTTCCTCGTCTCTGCACACATCGTATGTTGGTGGGTCCGGTGGAAAAAACGCAAATTTTGCAGCCACACCTGATGTTACATTTCCCATTGATAACACCAACCCACCAAAAAAAGGTCCCTAACTGTCACAATTGGTGGGTTTTCAGGCCATAAGGGAAACTTGGGCATCTGAACATCTGGATTCTTCTCTGGGTTTGTTTTATTGAGAGGGAATTTGATGGAAAAGATGGGATTTTTTTTTGGTTCTTGAAGGGATTTTGTGATTATTTTTGTTCTTTTGCTCCTCCTTTTTCTTTTTTCGTTTTGGGTTTTGAGTTGTTTTTATGTGGTTTTGGTGATGGTGAAAATGGGAAGACAAGTGGCGGGTGTGAGGAAAGACGAGAGATCCGATCTATGCGGAACGAAGTTGAGACAAAGCACAAGAAGAATTTAAAGAACAAAGAACAATGTGTGCAATGATGTTGATGAACTTTGGAGTACTAAGTTGTTGCTTATATATGGACAACATTAATTTAAGAAACAAGTGAAAGGTCAATTGTGGCCTTTGTTGGCCAATCTTACAATGAGATTATAAGATTTTTCAAACTGTATTTTCCAAAAGAAATCTTACCTGGTTACCCCTTTTGAAATTGGATCAAAATGTAAGTATTGCGCCTTGATTTCATGTTGAGAGAAGAAGCCAATGTGATGGTTGACAAACTTGTATTGCCTTTTTGAAATTGGATCAAAATTTAATTATTGCGCCTTGATTTCACGTTGAGAGAAGACAATGTGATGGTTGACAAACTTGTATTGGCTTTTTGAAATTGGATCAAAATGTAATTATTGCGCCTTGATTTCACGTTGAGAGAAGCCAATGTGATGGTTGACAAACTTGTATTGGCTTTTTGAAATTGGATCAAAATGTAAGTATTGCGCCTTGATTTCAGGTTGAGAGAAGCCAATGTGATAGTTGACAAACTTGTATTGATTTTTTGAAATTGGATCAAAATGTAATTATTACGCCTTGATTTCATGTTGAGAGAAGCCAATGTGATGGTTGACAAACTTGGATTGACTTTTTGAAATTGGATCAAAATGTAATTATTGCGCCTTGATTTCATGTTGAGAGAAGCCAATGTGATGGTTGACAAACTTGGATTGGCTTTTTGAAATTGGATCAAAATGTAATTATTGCGCCTTGATTTCATGTTGAGAGAAGCCAATGTGATGATTGACAAACTTGTATTGACTTTTTGAGATTACAATATTCAGAAGGACCAAAAAAATTGATTCTGAAAATAAATAAGTCAGATGGTGAAAATAATTTGAGGATATCAAAATTTTTTGCTTTTGTTTTGAGTACGTGAATACGATAAAAGTACAAGTCCCAAACAAAACTAGAAATCGTTATTTAAATAAAAAGTTGAAAGGAGAAAATGAATGCACTTCCCAAAAGGGGACTTGAATTTTATGTTAAAAGGTGGTCATCAAATATCTTTCCTTTCAAAAGTGCTACCCATCAGATCATCCATGAGACTGTGAGAGTCCAAACTCCAAGTCTGCTACTACTGTAGTTTTGTATTAGAGCAGGTTGAAGTATTTTATCTTTAGATCAATTATGCAGCTATGTAAGTTGTGTTTGTTTATCATCCATGAGAGTCCATTTCACATTAATTTAAGAAACAAGTGAAAGGTCAATTGTGGCCTTTTCTCATTTTCATTTCACATTTTTTGCAATGATTTTTGTATTTTCCTCATTTTCTGTTTTCGTTTTTTGGTAAAATTATTCAAACAGTGACAAAAAATAAAAACACCTCACAGGCGTTTTCATCTTTTTTTTTTATCCAAACTTAACTCAATGTCAAAAAAGTAACTAAATTTTTTTGGTAAAAATAATAAAATTACACTGAATACGAGAATCATAAAAATGAAAACAAAAATGCTAAACATATAGCAATTTCTTCTGATTTATCAACTATACCTAATTAGTATACGTGTCGTGTACTCAATCAGACAACAACACAACATTATCGCTCTGAATGATTATACAAGTGTGGGAAAGACAATGAGAAACTAGGGTCCAAAACAGTTAGCAGGCACGATTGAAACCAAGTTATGGGCTGGCAAATTGGATAAAGGGAAAGAAAGAATGAATTGAAAGGGGGAGGAGGAGGAGGAACGGCCAAGATTCGGTCAAAGGCTGCGGTGGTGGATCTGAAAAAAGATAATGAAGTGCAGATTGAGGTGTCAGAGATGGAGAGACAGAGACAGTGTCAGAGCTCAGAGCTCGGACATTCCTAATCCGCTTTTGCTTTCTTCTGCTGGCAACTGGTTTGCCACAAGGTTGACTGCCTGCTAGCCCACCCCTTGACTCTCTACTTTTGAGTGTAATCCAACCCATGTTACATGGGGTGAAGTACAATTTTGGTCTTTTAAGTTTGCGCTAGATATTTTTATTTTTCGACTCTAGATTGCTTTTGTGATTTAGATGCTCTTTTTGACCCAAAAATGGATTTAAAAACCTGTAGTCCTTTGACCCGAGGGCACTTTGGTAGCTTCGCCACGAATGGCCACGTGCCAGCTGACACGACACCTTCTTCCCCGCCACCAGCCAATACTGCTTCTTCTACCTTCTGCTTTTTTCGCTCATCACTCCGGTTGCGAGGTGAATGTATGTGTCGCGAGGTGACTCTCTGTGTGTGTGTGTGTGTGTGTGTGTTGTGCTTGCGCGCGTGTCGCGAGGTATGTGCAAAATATTCAGCACTGTTCTGATTATTTGTTTATTTATTGTTTACGTAATCAGTCATGTATATAATCTGTTTTGTAGTCAAATATTATTTCAAAATTAAGTAAGTGGCCCAAAGTTGTAAAATAATGAAGTTAGGTACATTAGCGAATAATGAACGTTCAGTGGTGGAAGGTTTTGAAGGCGACAGGGTTGTGTGTGGACTTTGGGGGGGGTATTGACGATGGGTGGTTACATACAGAGTGGTGATTTTGGGGACATAGGGATGGGCGGCGCTGGAAGTGGTGCTGGGTGGGTTGTATGTGGGGCGGTGGAATGAGGCATGATATTCTTGCATTGGCAACTTCAACAATAAAAGATTGTCAATACATGTGTTATGTCGTTGTTGTTAATATTTATAGTGATAATCATCTGTTGCTTAAATGCATTTTGCGACATTTTTCTATTGTAGTTGAGGTGCTTTTTTATTTTTTTGTTACAGTGACAATCTTTTGTCATAAAGTGCATTTAGCCCTTTTTCTGCCATGTCACGGCATGCGGCCATTAGTTGTGAAGTTACTAAAAAGCCCCTCGGTGAAAGGGCTTTAAGTTTTAAAAACCCATTTTTTGGTCAAAAGGATCTTTTAAATTACGAAAGTCATTTTAAATGACCAACTCGGAATTTTTTCACAAAGGACAAAGTAGTCATTCAACCCAAACTTAAAGGACTAATATTGTAATTTACCCCCCAAACTGTCAGCTTGAGCGCTTGGGTCTTCCTTTGGTCATGCATCACTTAAACTTGGCTTGGAGTTGGTGATCACTCTTCAATTTGGGAGAATCCCCGGATGTTTGGCCCAATCTTTCAAATTCTTGAACCATCATATTGCCCAGACTACGGTGAACCTTTTAGCGTGGGCTCAAGATCGACACGTAAAGCACATTATTCTCCGCACCGACTCACAATTTAGTATGTGACATATTACAGGTGCAAATATTGCATCAGCGATGGTAACTCCAATTTTCTTCGACACGTTTTTTAATCTGTCTGTATAAATTCTCATAGCATTTTGTATAGATTCATGTGAAGCCAAAAAAAATTGCCTCGCTATCATGTGAAGCCAGATCCTCCTCGTGTCAGGGATGACGATGCAAAGATATGCGCATACTTAGATTACATAGGCTGAATACTTAGAATATTAAAACGAGTACTCTACTTCATAGTCTAGTATCAAGAAACTCGTTAACTTCTTACAAACTTTGAGAAAGTACATTCAAACAACATCTTCTAGATATGAGCAGCATAGAATAGCACATGAAGCAGTGACTTTGTGCTGGTCTCTTGCGCATATAGCAGCGACAGAGGGATCGAAAGGCGTCACGGGGTTGAATCCTCAAAACCCAAGCCTCCAATCCTTGAGAACCCTAGCTGGGGTGGAGCTGAAGCTCAATCTTAATATTCTTCTTTTCTGTGTCTCTAAAAGTGCCCTAGAGAAGGCAGACTTGCCTTCTTTTATATTAAACCTAAAGCTTCCTAGAGAAGCCAACTCTAATATTCCGAGAGAAGCTAGAACTTTGCACACATACCCCTCCCACTAATGTCAGATTTTTCTAGCTCCCCAAGCATATAAGTACTTTTACAAAAGACCCCAAAACTTTAGAGTTTAGAGAACAAACTGAAAAGACAATGTTACCCCTAATAACAAGTACTACAGAAAATACGTGAAATAAAAATTCCTTCGAAGTTGTACATATTTACATGACTTTGCATCATATGACTACTATACGACACTGTTGTAGGTGACTATTTCCCTTTGGCCGATACCGTTTACCATTTGATTGCTTAAGAAAAAAGAAAAAGAAAATAGGAAGTTAATTTGTTTGCTTTGGCTTTTGCAGCTAGCGTGTTCTTTACGTTCTTTTTTGTATGGGTCTGAAGACCGGATAATGTATTTTTAACTTTCATATTGATGTACTATTCAAAAGAAAAAGAAAAAGGCTTCAACAAATATTGCTTGGTTTTTGACAATTAGTTTGACCGTCTAAAAATGTCGGATCAGAAAGACTAATGTAACAGTTTCATGGTCTATTGTTCTTGAACATATTCTTTGTCCCTGACAATTGTTGACCTCATCCGTTAGATATATGGTACAATATTCTCCTATCCCGCTCTACCCATGTTGTTGTTACATCAATTTCCCTGACCATGCGGTCTTAAATGGTCAGGACTTGAGACTTTAAAAATAGCGATTCTGATCTAGAATGCATTGTAAGATATGGGAGCATATAGTATTTTCTACATCAAAAGACCACGAATAAAGGAAAAGCTTTTTTTCGAGCTTTAAAGCCTCGCAAAGCTTGTCTTTTAGCTTCGAGATCAATCTCTTAGATGAGCTTCTATTAGAGTTGCCTTCGAGTAGCTTGATTTATGTCAACATCTCGTGATTTGATCGTTCGATAGTTGCTCTACCAACTTGATATGATTTTTTGGCTTCAAGCACGGTTGAGAGGAATGATGTCTAACTCTAACATCACCCAAAATAGTTAAAGACTGTAGTTACATACCAAAAAGCAGATGCCTAAAGCTACCATAAAAAGGCTGGACTAAGATGTAAAGGCTCTTTCTAGATTTGTTTGAGCTAATAAAGATACTTCGCGCGCGCGCGTATGAACGTTTTTCTCGCGAACTTGGATTCTCTAGAGTTACTTAATTAGGTCCGTACGTTTACCATATTCGTTTTTTGTTTTTTGCAATGATGATAAAAAAGATTCTTTTTTGTATACTTTTACCATTTTCTGTTTTTATTTTGGGTAAAATTACTCATAGAGTGACAAAAAACTGAAAACACCTCCAAGGTCTTTTCATCTTTTTTCACCCAAACTTAGTCAATGTAAGAAAAAGTAACTAAAAAATTATGAAAATGAAAACTGAAAAACGAATATTGTAAACACATCGGTGGAGTTTCTCTATCTCTTTCCGCAGAGGTTTCGACTACAAACCTTTGACCGTGGGTATGAAAAAAGGAGATAAACCAAGGGTACTATCAAATTTCATGTCATCCATAAATATAAACCCCTCGTGTAAGAACTAAAGACTTTTGAATAATGATAAAATAGTGCAAAAATAAGATCGACATTCTAGACAACATGAACATTGGTTTATCTGGTTATGTTTCCATACTTTTTTCATTTGACGATTGAAATGTTCACAGTACATTGAAAACAAGACCAAATGCGAGAATTACACCGATGAAATTATCCTTAGCAACTCCAAAAAACTCAGACTACCAGACTATCACCTTGGTCTCCATTTTTATATCATGTCATTTTCACAAACAAGATATGTCCTGAAGTAGCAGGAACCCTAAATTAGCTGATGGGGCAACGAAGCATAGTGTAAAAAAAGGAGACAATTGCTCCATTGAAACCTTTTATAAGTTCACCTTTTTTTTAAAAAAAAAACCTTCACTTTTGTTGTGTGGTTGACCAGGAAAGAAGTATTGAGTCTTAATAAACATCAGATGTTTGTTCATTATTTGTGCTCAAAATCGGCTTAGCCACAAATGGAACTTGAATCCTCTGGTTTCCCTCAACCCTAGAGGTGAAATTTGTTGCCTCAAGTCCTATTTTTTGTATTATTTACGACGAACCACTTCATAGCTAAAAGGCTTTAACGACAGATGGCACGATATTAACAGCAATGAGACCAGATGATGAAAAAGAACTATAATTTGCTTTTCAATTGCAAGTTCAACATTCGACATCAAAAGTGCTTATAACGCACTTTGATGTTATGATGACATCACGTCATCGTCGTAATAGTTGCAAATGAAAATCTCTTTAGTGCAAAAGCCTCTTCTTTTTCATGTCACTCAAGCGATTACGACGATATCATGTCATTGTTGTAACGGTCGAAATCAAGTTAATGGGTTTGTCACGATTAGAATGATAATAATCATGAACTTCATGCCGACATGATTGGGATATATGTTGATATGATCAGAATAATTTGAACTCCTAGTGTGGGTTGACTACCTAACTAAGACCCCATGACCACATAAACGCTTTTAAAATTTCATTTATGTCATAGCAACAGCCAACAAAGATGTGATGCATGTTTTGATAATTGGATCAAATTTTATCTCTCTCGTTCAGGGGGAGAAGCCTTCACTTCAAAGGAAAAGACTTGAGTCAATAAAGCAAAAATGCTTGGAAGTTGGTGCATTAACAAAAGCAGAGTCTCAAAAGAAAACTAAAGATGAAACATGTGATTACTCTTTCCAAAATGCTCATATGTTATCAAAAGTAGGTGTAAAGAAATGTTATCAAAGGACAGCAGAAACATAATGGTACCTTAACTATTGCTATGAAGTATGATCAGCTTTAAACACCCACATTACAAAAAGCTAAAAAAAGAAGTAGGTAATGAATGGGTCATTGGCCATCAATTTCATATGAAGTTCACCTTTTCATGCAGAAGTCCACCTTGTTATAATAGTATTATGCAACACCCAGCAGAGAGATAGATGTGTGTGTGTGGTGTGTGGGTGTTGGGGGTGGGTTGTGTGTGTGTGTGTGTGTGTTGGGGGGGGGGGGGGGCAACTTGACCAGCAATTTGCCAATAGTAATGGAACTCCATCACAGCACTACTTGAGGACCATATGGACCATAAACAAACAAGTTGGCTGGGAAAAACCATATTTGTAACCATCAGACTGCAGGCGGATTAGAAGAATTCTGCAACTAGATTGGTAAAACCTTTATTGTCCTCCCACGCAATAAAAGGATGAGATGGATTTGGTATCATGTGTCTCTTCTATAGATATAACAGAATTAAGTTTTCCTCAGAATACAGAAACTACTCGGTGTTTAAACTGATATGTTCCTCTACAGAGAAAGCTCAGAGACACTAGGTCCACAACTATATAATATATGCTCCTCTTCTATCGTAGCTTTGTCTTCCGTAACTGAAACCCAAGTTTCTGCAATCTTCTCCAATTGCCCGTCCACAATCTCTACCAAAGTGAAGGCTCGCAATGAGCCTTCTAAATTAGGCGTTGACAGAGGAAGGGAACTTGTGCTAGACGTGCCTTGTTTGCTGTACAGCCTTTTAACCCTAGGAACAATAGCCCCATTCAAGTATATGGTGCTGTCGTCTCCGACCACAACCATTTTTCTTAGACCATTGCCATACGCCAGCTCTTTATGCATGTGACCAAATACAACCAGAGGGACTGGGAGTTTCTTGGTCTCTTTTAACTGGGAAATTGCATGTGCTAAATCTGTACCATCAAGTGCTTTTGTAAGCATCGTTTACTTAAATTTTCAGCTAATGTAAAAGAACCCGTGAGACCCTAAGAACTGAGGTACAAGCTAATGGTTACACTAAAAATTGGTGTTCGCAGATAACCAAAAAAGCTAATGGGTCTGTTGATTTGCTTCATATTGCCAAATAAAGCATTCCACAAGTCATTGAATGGTAGAAAGATGGCGATTGCTAATCCTTCCCTTCCTAAGGGTCTTTAGTGTATACCATTTAAAAAAAACGTAAAAAAATGCACACCAGCAAGATTTTTACCTGGATCACCATGGTCGCCACCTCCGGACACCCAATCTCTTCCACAGATGTCATATATGTTAGAACCTAGACCTGCATATTATACGCAATCATGATAATCGTTTCATCCTTCCAAAAAAATAGTTATATTGACATTGATTGCTTCAGATTGATAAACCTGTAGGCCCATTATGAGCAAGCAGCACAAGGCAATGATCCTCTGGTGCCCCTACAGCAGCTCCATATATTTTATTGGCACTTCCAGCCATGTTATGGACTCCATACCTAGGAAATGATTCAAGTTTCAATGTGGCTATGTAATTAATTAGCAATAGTCATGGATATTTAACAGGTGCTCTCTGGCTTTACAGTTTTTCCTCTACAATATACCGTGAATATATTAGCGATGCAAAAAGAAGAAAAGAAAGACATTTACACAGAATTGGAGGGGGATAAACCTTAAAGTTCAAAAAGGGAAAACTATATATAGATTAGCAATGCAACATAAAGAAGAAGGATAGCTAGACAGAATTGACGGGGAATAAACTTTGAAATTGAAAAATAACTGCTTACTAAAGCGATTGAGTCACATTATGAAAGGATAAAAGAACTTAGGAAAGAAATGAGGCAGAGGAAAAAGTGAAGGACAATTCAAGTACATTTATTAATCTTCCAAAGCCAAAAGTATAATAGCGTGGAACATTCGAACATGGTCATGGTCAACATGAATGGGGTATATGAGTCGATAGAGATTGACAATAGTAACCTGGCAGAGAGAAGCCTTTTCCGAAACAACTGGTCACCTCCACATGAGAATGGCCGTCCCCCCACAATACTCAGTTTCAACATGGGGAAATCCAAACGTCGGTAACCAACATGCTCTTCACCAAGACTGACGCCATCACGAAACAAAGATTAAGTTAACAGCAGGGACGAAATCCACGTGAATTGACACACACTAAAAAACCAAATTTTCTTTTCCTCGATTTCTATTGTTTGTTGCCATTCTTATGTGGGCACTGTACAGTTAAAAGTTCATCAAAGTCGGAATAAAGAATACCTACTTTATGTTTCGTTCTTCTATTCTATTTAAGTTTCTAATATAAAGAGCTCCATGAAATAGTTGATGTCGTGACCAATTTCACCTACATGTTTATATTAAAGGAGTGACTTCGAAAGCATATCGCATATCTTTGAAGTTTTGAAAAACCAGAGGTAAGATATGTTTCCATAACCGGGTTTTTTTCTTCACGATACATTATATCCTTTTCTGTTACTGGCTACTTGCTTATAATTGACTAAAAGGCCATCTCGCGATATGTAAAGGGTTGATACATGGACTAGGACCTCAAGAGCAAAAGGCAGATTAGCCCTTTCAACCATCCATCCTTGTACTTGAACAAGAGATTTTTACTTTCCTTTAGGGCTGAGTTGAGTAATTATCCATAAAGTTCTACCCAGGAAAAATAAAATAAGTGAACCAACATGGCATTCTCTCTATATGGGCAGTGCGCATATGACCAACTATATAAGCACATTCCTAGTTGGACTGCATGATCACGTCCTTCGCTTGACTCATGATCATGTCATTTGATTGATAAAGGCTACAATTCTTTGTTGTTTGTCTTGTTTTCCTTGTCCTTCAGACATTATAGACAATTTTTCCTTCAATCGTACTGGATCTCATGAGCTATGATTCAAATTCGACTGAATTCCCAAGTCAGAAACTGCAGAAAAAACAGCTTTTCCACACCATACTCCCTCCGCAACTCTACCGAACCATTCCACTTCTCCTTCTGCAACCATCAAACAGGTCCCTCCAGTAAAATAAGGTGTCAAGGTATAAAAGGTCCCAACTTCTTCAACTGATACAATTGCTGAAGCTTAAATAATCAAAACATCTATTTACTCCACCTAAACATCCATCACACCCGCAAAAGAAAAGTAAAAAATAAATAATAAAAGCTCAAGCACTTTTCGCCTTTAATGGTTCTATCAGACCTTAACATTCTAAAGACCTCTTTGGCCATTCCCTTGTTCGAGCATATAAATCACTCCTAAATCCAAGATCTATTTTCTCTTGCATGTTTCATCCCAAGTAGAGCCATGTTCCACTATGTTTCACAATTTAAAGGGACTTTTTGACTTTCAAAAGTTTCAATTTCTTTCTCCTAAAACTCAAGGCTCTTAACCAAGTTCAGCTGCTGTAGTTTTTTTCAATGTCCAGCTGTGTTAAGAACGTTATTCATGCCCACCTCAGTGTTGCAAAAGCATCTCAATCAAAAGGTGCTGCCGTGCTAAAACGAGCTGCTATGTTTACCTCGAAAAGTTAGATGCCTTCACAAGTATCGTTGAGTAAAGGTATTTCCTTGAATATCTTGTAACGCAACTTGGTAACCAATCATTATAGATTATGGTCCATGTAGCTAATAGTCACGGGACTTACTTGGATTTACAGGACATGTGCAGTGCTTTGTGCTCTCTGCACACCCAAACTTACCTTACAATACACAACTAAGCATTTACAGTTTGATTGATTGCACCAGAAAGAATAAAATGAAGATGTACTATCAACTAAGATATACATGTTATAAAGGAAACAAGCGACAACAACAGAGGTCAACTTTAATCTTTTTGGTAATCGATGTGGACCACTATACAGCAGCTAGCTAATATTTGAGTGATGTGCAACAAAAAAGTTTTCATAAACTTCAATGTCCCTCACTTGTGGCAGGACCTTGTCCATGATCAAATGATTTAAAAGCAGCAAAGATAATAAGTGTCTCTCATTTTTGGTTCACACAGGGTGCACATGTCCATAGTCTTTCAAGGAGATGTGAAGAGCTATACTAATTCTAACATGTGTGCTTTCATAATGAAAAGGAACGGGATTTGACTTCTTTTATTTGGCCTACCAACATTAGAACACCAAGGAAATCATCATCATGCACATCAGTGCGATAATTGTGAACATTATACTAATCGAGGCACATAGATAGAGGGATATCTGTAACATAAGAAAACTAAACACCATAGTATAACATATATTAATCCAGATTAGCAAGAGAATCTCACATATATAGAATGGATATTAGTTAAGCTCACCATTCCAGTTGAAGTTGGACAGGATCCTTCCTCCTAAAAGTTAAATCGGTTAGAGTACAAGAAAAAATATAGAAGGCATAAATGTCTTTGCTAATACAGTACTGGAAAATAACTTCTGTATCTACTAAAACATGAAACAATGAGGGTGTGTCTGGCGTGTGTGAGAGAGAGGGAGAGAGGCTACACTTGTAAAGATTAGCATCACTAATAGCTAGTTGTGGATAAAGCTGAAAAATATCAAGGATAGTGGTACCGCGGGACCGGGGGGGGGGGTGTTGGTGCGTTGGGGTTTCAATGGACGATGCGACTTAGTTGCAGATATCATGTCCTAGGGCCCACGAATCTCTCTGAATCATGACTCTGTGCTTCTTGCTTGGAGTCGGCTTCTCTACCTAAGATGGGAGCTCACTTTAAACTAACGAAGAAGAAGAAGAAGAGAACATGCGGTGGACTTCTAACTATATCTGTAGCTAATCCAACCTTCTTTGCAAATTGTCCAATTAGGCACAGTCCTGCAGGGAAGCTCGCTCCAGAACTTTGCACCCGCTCCTACGAACGCCTTGTGCAACTAAGGGTCCAACTACTCAAAGGCATAGTCCCCAGAGTTTTAATGCAGTAGGATAAAAATGAGTCCCCCCAAAGATAAAATGATTAAAGAAGAGCATTCAGAAGACAGAACTGAATAAGTTACATATTTTATTTACTAATTTATCTACTGGAGGCACTCCAAATTTTGGACTAATATCTACGCGTTCTCTCTCTCTCCCCCCAAAAGAAAAACCCCCCGCTTCGCATTTCTAAGAAATCAGTGGAAGATTTATAATCCGGCAACATTTCTATTACAAAGAAGTTCAGAATGCTGACATATATAAGGAAAAATGGAATCAAATACGATATATGTTAAGAGACCAAGTGTTTTTTTAGTGAAAATGCCCATATTGTTACACTTACATTACAGAAAATTTCGTAGTAGTCCAAGCGTCATGGTTGCCTAATATAACTGCTTTAGGAAATCTAAGATCTGCAATGCTTCTAACAAGTTCGACATTCTCGTTACCAAGATCACCTGTGGAAACCCCCCAAAAACAATAAAAAGAAAGAGCGGGGAGGGCAAAAAGGAATGAGAAAGTGTTACTCAATTATCTCACAATTTGGAACATGACGAAGAGAATGTAAAGCAGGAAAAGATGACCAACCTGTAAATAGCACCAGATCTGGCTGCATCCACCAGGAACTAATATTAGATACGTAGGAGAAGTGCAAGCGAAGATTCTCGTGAATACATTGCTTATTATCCTTGTGATACTTTAAGCATCTTTTGTTGAATTTCGGCATAATAAGAATACAATGAGAGTTATAGTTAAGAGCAAGTTTTTGAAAATTTTGAACAATAAAATGTCAGGAAAGTAGAGAAAAGGCATTTACAAAGTAATGAAGTGCCATGATCTAGTATAATTAGTTTCTGCAGCTTACTTCCATACAACAGCATGGCGAAAGCTACAAAGAATTGCTGAACAGACAGAAAAAGAGGGAGGAGGGAGGAAGGGTTGGGGGGGTGGGGGAGATAGAACTTCATTCTCTCCCATGAGAATATTAAGGAGCAGTCTTTGAGACAGGGCCAAAGATATAAGGAAAAACTACAAAAAGCAAAAACCCAGCATCCATTGTGAAATAACTACAAGTTTCTAGGGGAAACTGATCCTTATATTTAAGGGTGGAACTATATCTTTCTCAAGCTACAGAAAGATGAAGCTCTTTATAAGTGTAACATTATTTTTGGTCTGCGGTTCTGTTGTTATAGATTTGAAGAAGCAAATTTTGCGAGTATAGCATCATGAACTGAGTGCTCATTTATTTGGGATAATGGATCTGAAATCAGCTCAGCCTTTCCCAGTTATAACCTTTGGCTATGCTTGCTTCCAGAAAGATAGGAAAAACACAAGTTTTACCATTACAAATACAAATCAATAAAGAGTGGCCCACTGCAAAAGGCTCCTGGCATTTTGTAATTAGGACATTGCTGCACGCACCCTTACTCGACTTTTTGTTGAATCCCGAGAGGTCTTTCCCCGTTTTGGACCGTGACCTCCATTAAGCGAAAAAAAAGAAGGACTATCCAATAAATATTACTCGGTCCAAACAGAGTCCAGATTAAAGCAAAACGCAGTTTCAACCAAGTCAAACGCATGCAGCCTAGACATTGTCGCCAGAGCGCAGCCATGGTTAAGTGATTACGCAGCTCGACGTTTTTCATGTCCATGAATTACACAACCTGAATTACCGTAGCTATATAAATGCATTTTAACTTATAGTAAAATTCACCAAAAGATAAAACGCCACAATTTCATCGGACCTAACAACTGTACCTGCCAGAATAATTGTGCATTTAGATAGTACTGAACTGTAACTTTTATAAGGAAACATGAATTATTGAACAAGAGTATTGGAGCCCATATACACTCGACATATACCCAAAAAAAAAAAATACATAGAAGAAGAGAAGATCGTCATCTTGCAAAGAGATGCAAAATGAAGGAGATATTTAAAAAAAATTCCAAAAGGGACCCCAGAGTAAAGCAATTTAAGAAAGGACCCATTTTATCCCACAGTAGAACGATAAGACTAATGATGGTACCCTTTGGATACTCACACGTGCAAAGAATATGTCTATCACCTAAACCTCTTCGTCGAATCAATAAATAGTAAATTGCTCTCTCCAGGCTGCACACAGGAAAAGATAGTCACCTTTCTCTCATGCATATTGATGACTAGAATTCAAAAGCATCGCAGTAAGATCTTATTTTGCAAATGCCACCAAAAGAAGCTAGGTATCTATGTGTATTAACCTCCCCCAAGAGGCAGAACCCAATAAGATTATAAATGGAAACATTGAACTGCTTCCAATCCCAACTCCAGAAATTACCAAGGAAGATGAAGATTTGACTAAAACCTCATCTCCAAGACAAATACATTATACAAGACCTTCCTTATCATCCTCAATGCCATAGAGCTATAGAGATTGGGACCTCCAAGGACCTCACTCCGTACTGATTTTCCAATAATAAATTCACCATTACTACCACTCACATAGAAAACTTCTCTTCCTTCCACAATATACCACTGCACCCCATTAAATTCCCAATCCCCTTATCACTAGTTAATTTGCTAACAATTACGATCCTCCAAAACCAATCCGTGCTTTCTCCATTAGTACCACACCCATTAATGTCCAAAATAACATCTGATTATAATCCTTCAAATCCTAGTCCTTAATGGGATACTGCATTTCCTTCAACCAACAAAATGATACTCACGTTCATCGCCTATAGCTCCCAAAAAAATCTTACTAGAATTATCTCGCCTCTTTCAATGTACACTAGGATATAAAGATCACTCTTCTCCGAAAGAGAGTCTCCCTTACACCCTGTAGATATCCTTTGGATCAACCAGTTAATTCCATTTCACATGGACAGCTCTCCCAGAGAACACGACGACAACCCACCGATGCTTCCCTACCCCCAATATAGTCGAAAATACATAGGAGAAAGTGAAAACGATCTTCTTCCCAGCAAGCAGATCATTCTAAGATATCTGTCATGGCCTTCTGTTTAGTTGGAGTTTCCTTATTGACTTCTTGTTAATTTTTAGGACAGATGTAAGTACTTAATTGAACTCACATATTAATCAGAGGTAAGATAAGTATCCTTTGGCAAGTAAAGCTTGGGTAAAACAATGAGTAAAGTCTACATGCACTAAACCTAATGTTGTAGGTTTGCGCGCCTACACACACACAGAGTATTCTAGAACAAAAAGAACACATGCAGCCAACATCACCTACTTTCAAGCAACGCCTTAGTTCAGTCAAATCTGGATGTTATGCCACCCGGAGTCCTATGACAATCTCTTTGTTGAAGATTGACTAGCTTTGGACCCATTGCGTTAAAGCGCGGGTCACAGTTTTGGACATAAGAGTAACCACGAGTTTATGACATAAGATAGAATCAGAAACAAATTCATCCTTCTCGGGTCATTGTAAGCTCCCCTAGATAGCTTAAATTCCTTTGACCCAGGAGTACACTTGACTCCTTCTTGGCTTTACAGCTGGAGGTTTCTCCTACCCTTTCTTGGGCCCCTTTTTTATGACTTACCTCCTTTCCATGCCCCCTGATCTTTCCTCCCCTAACACTGATCTGAGCATGCTTGACACATGGTAAATGCATATCTCCCCATTTGGTCTGCACTTGGCCTCTCGCTGAGCAATTGTCAAAGATTTCTTTTGCACGCGTCTGGTGTTCCCAAGCATTATTCTGAGAGGGTTTTTTCCCAATCTTCAAGCAACTGAGCACAGAGGTTATGAGTTGAATCCAACGGCATCCTTTTAAATTGACGGTGGAGTGTTCCTTGATCTCTCAGCCTACTGGTTTTCCCTAATCCGAATTGGTTTTGCCTGATAAACTTATCATTACCCTATTGACCCTGTAATTTCTTGGGTTCTGTCTTGTATACTCTCGCCCAGTTATGGATCCTTTTAAAGAGGTTGCAGAAGTTAGATTTCTAGTTACAATAAATGTAAGGTTCCCTTTCGGGTCCTGTTCCCCTTCCTCAAACCCTAGATTCATGGCCTCTACTAACCAACACTCCCAGCTAGAAGCTCCTAACCATCAAGTCCAGATTACCCATTAAGTCCTGAACAAGTAGGCTATGACTCGTCTGAAGAGAACTTGATGCCATCTTTAATGAAGATCTGCTTGGGTTAACAACCAAATCCTGCATCGTCTTGGTCCTGTCAGCTCTATCCCTGAGTCTCTAGTCTTACAGCAACAAGGAGCTAAGAAACACACCCTGATTGCAGTTTATTCAGGATTGCAAACAATTTACAGCAGATTCGCTTAAAGGAAAATTGTAGGATGTGTGGAGTCTAATAGACAGGGTACGGAGAATCGGGCATGCCCACAGCAAATTTCTTCTGGATTTTGCCAGAATTGAAGAAACTTCACCTTACAGCATACGCTATGATAAATTGATGGTGCTTTTCTCATGTTGATTGCACGGCAGGATGAGATATGCTTAGAAAACTTCGTTATTTCAGAAACTCCAATTCGGGTTGAGATTTGTGGAATACTTGAGGACCAGCTTGAACAAAACCTTGTTGAATCCGTTGCAGGTTACAACAGAAAAGTGATCTGCTTTGACTGGACGCATAGAGATGAGCAAATTAGAGGCTTTTTTAGAGTCCGATCGTGATAAATCCTCAGCAACCAATTTGTGCAGGTACTTATCTTCTTTCAAGGAGCAAGGCAAGAAAATGGTTGGAGTTCAGCTATGAGGAAGTCTTCAAACTTTGCCACTTTTGTTGTGGAATCATTGGGCATATCAAACACAATTGTCATTTTAGTCTTGCTTTTGCAAAGCTTCTGGTCAAGGACACTCTGATGCAGAGAATCCAAAACCTCCAAGACTTGCCATCAGGGGAAGCATCTGTTACTATCCATGCCGAGCACGATGGTCCCATGTATACTAGATGGGCTAGAGTCTGCTCTGCAGGGGAAGATAGGAAGGAGTGCAAGAAGACCAAGATCTAAATGATGCCTCTGACTCAGATGAAGAGCCCCCCCTCCTGCTGAAGATAAGACGCAGAGGAGGCGACTGAATGCAGCAGGGACCGTATGGAAGTTAATGGAGATAAGAGAAGGAGACATATGAGGCAGAAGTAACAAGGAACGGGTCGCTGAAATCGTTGGTCAGTCCCAAGTTCATCTGTACCCTCACCAATACCACATTACATCCCTCTCCATTACCCCATCTCAACTTTATTTTAGCCCCACAGACTCTAAGGCCAAGCTCTGTAAGAGAAAGCCAGAGACATGGCAGGATCAACCTCCCAATTGGCAGCCATTTCATTAGAAGAAAGTCAACTTGGTCTTCCCCCAGAAAGGGATGTTCAACCTGTTCCCTCAAACCAAGAATCCACCCAAAGGACAGGGGGTGTCCTATCAGAGGAAGAGCTAGTGGCAGAGGTAGGATGGGAGAAAGAGGAAAAGAGAGTATGGGAATCTTGCGTCCCAGACCAAGGCCCAATTATCTTGAGCAAGGGGAACCTTCTTTAAGATCATGTGCTCGAGCTGGTAGTAGAAAGCGAAATGCTGCCCCGTTTACTGAGAGGTTATCAGCAGAGCCTGTCCTCTCTGAGGAGCCCAAAACATATGAGGACTACACGTCTGCACCTGTGACCCAGGCACACCAGTCCGTCTTAGACGGACAGAATACTTAGCCCATGCAACCCCAGCCCAAAACTCTTCTTCGAGATTGGAGTTATTGGCCCCATCCATTGTGCAAGAAACTCATAACCCAGTCACAACCCGACCATTTCAACTGCTCCCTTGATACCTACACCTTCTGCCGCCTTTTCCCCTTCCATCTTTCCAATGAATGCTCCAGAATTTGAAGATGAACTCTTTACACCCCTTAATGGACCTGAGGGCTTGGTGGTTCAACTTAATAATTCCACCATAAACCACCAAAATGCTTCATGTTCCCAAGAACACTTTGAACTAGTTACCTCAGTTCACACCCATTCTTTCCCCTGTTAAGTGCCAGATTTCTCAGTCATCAACACAGAAATCTTCTTTGACAGTTCTATCTTCCTTGGATTGGGATTCTTTCGGAGTGATAACATAGTTTGACGATCTCAGAGGCTTCTGAATGCTGCCTGGAAGGTAACAGATGGAAAATCCAGTACGATGGTGTGCTCAAAAACAAAAAAGTATGGGAAATAAGACCTGGAAAGACTTACAGAGGAAAGTCAAGGAGGGAAAGCACTATTTTGGGGCCAAAAAGTCAAGAAAGATGGAGAAACTGCTCGTGCTGATCCCACAAGTCAAGAGGTAGGTCGTGGACTCTCTATACTTCAGTGACTTCTCATCTTTCTGTAAGTCTTAAACCTATCTCCTTCCAGTTCTAGTCCTGGTTTTAGTTGCATGCATACTTTTGTTTTCCTGCTGTTTGTCAACCTCGGCCTGCTAGCCATGATTATTTTAAGTTGGAACATTAGGGGGAATAGGTCAACCTCTTTCAGTGTCTTACCTCTTTAAACTAATATCTAGGTGTAAACCTGATGTGATCCTTTTGGTAGAAACTACACATCTCTCCTCAAAGTTTCATCCTATGTTACACGGACTCTTCAAAATGCATGAAGTACCCATGTCTGACACTCGACACTTGGGCATGGGATACGTGTCCGACACATCCTGTAGAATATGCCACTAGGAACACTATATTATATTGTTTCTTTTAGTTCATTATTGCTTTGAGATGATCTCAGCTTTAAATTAAAACAGCATGTGTATCATAAAACACTATGTATACTACGTAATAACTAAGAAACAAGAATAGGTAGGAATATTTTGCCGTGTTCCCGTGTCTTGGGGTTTTGAAACATAGACGCGTCCGACACTTGGACACGTATCTGATTCAGACACTCGTACCGAGTTCATGTAACATAGAATTTCATCCAAACTTAATTTCTTAGGCATCTCTAATCATATACAGGTTTAATTTGAAGGTCTTAATGGGGTCCTTGGCCGGATTTTTCAAAGAACTTTATGCATGGCACTCTTGGCGACCCCTGTGGATCTCAGTGGAGATCTTACAATGTTCTATAACCCCCCTGAGCTATCCAAGAGGTCTGCTTTTTGGACATCCCTTCAAGCTTTGGAACCTCAGGATGATGTTCCTTGGCTTCTAATTGAGGAATTTCATCTGGTCCTATATCCTGAGGATAAATTTACGAAGGGAAGTAAAGGTCTAGTGGGAGCTAGTGACATGGCTAATTGGATTCAATCTTGTGGGCTACTAGATATTCCCCAAAGGCGCCTTCTATACCTGGTCAAATAAAAGGGAAGGAGTGAACCTATTTATGGAAAGAATTGACTTGGCGTTTTGTAACTTGCAGTGGAGAGCTAAGTTTAAGGAAGCCCATTTACTAACCCTACCTATTGCCACATCTGACCACGCACCTCTGATTTTGGACCTCTTCACTGACCAACAACTATGCTTTAGACCCCCAAAGTTCAAAGCATGGTGGTTGTTCACAAAAGAGGGGCCTAATATTTTGAAAAATACCTGGCAAAGCCCCCCAAATGTCACAAATCTTGCTTCTTTACACTTCAAAATAAGAAAATGCTAGGGGTGGCCAGAAGGTGGAGCAGATAAATCTATGGAAGTCCATCACAAGAAATTGGGTCCAATAACAATAGCCTGATCAATTTGCAAAACCAGACCTGGAATCTTGCCAACCAAGAATTTTGTATTAGCAAAGAGTATGAAAAAAATCTGTTTCGTACTCTATGCTAATACATGACTCTCCTACCAAAACTCTTCCGCCCACCTGTGATCTAAGAGAAGGGGAGCCCCTCTCCCCCTATATATTTATCACGTGTGCAGAGGTCTTGTCTGCAATTTTGATAAAAGCCCAGCAAAACAAGACCCTAGAGAGCATCAGGATATCTAGGAGAACCCCCCCCCCCCCCCCCCACCCCAACCACCACATAAATCGCCTTTTCTTTGCTGATGGTTGCACTATCTATTTCAAGGGAACCCTCCAAAACTGTAAAAATTTAAGAGATATCCTAGACTCCTAATGAAAAACCTCTAGACAAGTCATAAATTTGGATAAATCATCTCTCCTTCTAAACCCCTCAACAAATCCGACACAGGAAAAATTACTTGCTGATTTCTTCAGTATCCCATTTCAAAAAATGCACGGTGAATGTCTTGTGGCACTCTTTGTTTTAAGGCCAAGTAAAAAACAAAACTTTGCCTTCCTGAAAGGCAAACTGGAAGCTAGTATTAAGTCCAGACAATTTAAATGCCTCTTAGCAGCTGGAAGAAGCACTCTCGTGAAGACGATGCTCAGGTCTATTCCTGTTTACCTCATGTATGCTTGTAAAGAAACCCTAGAACTCGCGGATGAAATTGACAAGAGTGGCAGAGCATTCTGGTGGGTCATGATACCAAAGATGGGAACCTTCACTTTGATCAATGGGATCAGATATGCAAATCTAGAAGGGAGGGAGCGCTAGGGATCAGAAGTACAAGGAGTTTCAATGAAGCATTACTAGCATTCTTGGAGGATGATTACAAGTCCTTCGTTTATTCTGGCTACACAGTGTTCCCAAAGTGTCGTGGAAAGCTACACTTCATGCAAGGCAAGCAAGCTCAAGGTTGCTCTTATGCTTGGAGAACCATCCTCTATGGCGGGGATCTGTTATATAAAGGGCTCACTAGCATTATAGAGGATGGTCAGAAGACAAACCTTTGGCAGGAAGCTTGTATAAGGGATGGAAAAACAAGTAAGCCAAAATATGTCAAATGAACACAAGCAATAGCCATCGTACTGTCGCACATCCAATATATCCACAAAAAATAGATTGGCAAATGGACAAATTGCAGGAACTATATGACACAGAGGATACAGAAGCTACCCAAAAGACTCCTTTTCCAAAAAGATATTTTAAGGATTGCTACAGCCGGTGCTATACAAAGAATGGGCAGTATAATGTTAAATCTGGCTATCTTGTAGCCCATGTTACAAGGACTCTTCAAAATGCGTGAAGTACCCGTGCCGGACACTCGACATTTGGACATGGGTATGTGATATGTGTCCGACACATCCCGTAGGATATGCCATTAGGAGCATATGTATGGTGTTTCTTTTAGTTTGTTATTGCTTTGAGATGATCTCAGCTTTAAATTAAAACGATATGTGTATCCTAAAACAATATGTAAACTAAGGAATAACTAAGAAACAAGAATAGGTAAGAATATTTTGCCATGTCCCCGTGTCTTGGATTTTGAAAAATAGACGAATCCGACCCTTGGACACGAATCCGACTCGAACACTAGTACCGAGTCCACGTAACATAGCTTGTAGCAACAGAAGAACAGGGAGAGAAATCAACGGAGCATTTGGGCAGAGAACAGAAACAGCAGGTGGAGTACATTTTCATCCCATCAACATCTGAACATCAGGAGCTACAGCATGCAAGTTCAGAGGTGACCTCGTTAACAGCCCTTGGGCCTCAAAAGAAGGTGGCCAGAAAGATGGTACACCTGCTAGCCCTGCCTAAAAAAATTAAACGGTCTAGCCACTAGAGCAAATATTCATAGCAAAGTGGGATCCCTGGATGCTACATGTCCTTTATGTTATGAAGCAACTGCGACAATAAACGACTTTTTTTTTTACTGTGAGTATGCTAAGCATGTGTGGTATGCTAGCCCACTGACAATTAAACCAAGTTGCAATCCACGTGATATACTTGGTTTCTGTTCTATTTACTGGGCAACAAGGAAGAACATGCAGCGGAAAGGGAGAAAGTATGTTCTAAGATTGTCTGCTCCACTTCTTCGGGCAATGTGGAATCATGAAATGCAGTGCTCTTTCAGCAAAGCAGACCAAACCCTAGCAAGATCCAAGAAGCGATAAAGGCCTTACACATGACTCGGAAGATGCTCACAGAAGGTTTAGGCTGCTGCAAAGCAGAAATGTCTAGAAGCTAAAGCAGCAAACAGATACTTATTCATCTCAAAACTCTTTATCTCTTAGTGCAACAAATCTAGGTAAAAGAAGATGCTTATAGGCAGGTCCCCAAGTTTTGAAAATCTATGCTGGTACAGCTTGGAGCAAAACTAAACACAAAGCTGGGGTTGGTCTTTGGATTAAAGGGATCCACACACACACACACTCAAACAGGGATAGCCATAGAGGAGGAGGCACAGTCGCCAGCACAAGCTGTGGCAATCATGGGAGCTCTGGAGCATTACTCAACATTTTGACAATGTTTATATGTTTCGGATTGTAAAAATATTGCAAGTGATCTTGCAGGAAACTCCAGTTTGCATGGATTTGCGCCTATATCTATGATATTAAGTATTTTGCTTAAAAACTTAGGTTTTGTAAAATTCATAGGTACTCCGAGCAGAGGTGCATGAAGCTCATGTAAGGGCAAAAGAAAAAAAAACCCAAACTATGCTATGTATATGTAAAGTGTCTGTTGAATAATCAAATCCAAAACAAAAATATGATCAGTAACATATAACTAATGACCATAGAAAAGTGCTCCTAAATTTGTCGCCGAAGGATCCCCAAAAATGCCAGTACAGATATAACACTCATCAATAATTGCTATACAGGGGTTGTAGAGTTTTGCAACAAACTCCAACTGCAACCAATTTATCCTTCTCATACCCCCCAAAGGAGAACCCATATTTAGTACGCTTAAGATCTTCAAAGTTACATAAAATTTTGGCAGAGGGGGCTAAAGAGATCAAAACCTGCAATAACTGAAGGGCCTTCGTATCTTCTTCAAGATTCCAGTCATTGTGCTTCAAAACCCAATTAGGCAAAAGTAAAAACGAAGAGGGTAAGCATATTTACAGCTTCAATTTTGGTAGGTACAGAAAGAATAAAGATCCACACATACAAATGCGTGTGACTGTAATTCTGTGAGTGATAGAGAAGTAAAAACAGTGAGCTCACCGCGTCACCAACGACGGCAATTCTAACGGAGGTGGACATGGAGGAGCTTTTGCAGCCGCTGACCTTCGTGTTCGACGGAGGGTGAGGGAGGCTAGAACCGAAGAGACAGTGCAGCGTAGGCGGCGCGTGAAATGACGCGCCGGTGGACATAGCAAAATACGTATGTAACTATATGTGCGTATTAAATATCCGTTCACACCCCAACGGTACAAATGAAGGCCATTTTTTTCCGCCGCCAAAAACGAAAACCGGATAATTTTTTTTTCTTTTTTTGATTAATTTAGAGAATTTTATACATAATTGGGAGTCGTCTCTAACCTAGAGGAGTAACGAGGGGACTACCTTTCAAGAAAACTAAAATATGGCCATTAGATTTTGTAAGAACAGTGAAAATTAAATCATAAAACCGACCATTATAAATCCTAGCCTAATGACTATATTGTTAGTATAAAGACGGTGCAATAGTCTCGTATGACGCTTGGGAAAGTACAACTCTTTCCTCCCACACTTGTCGTTTCTTTCTTGAGCGACTTGACCATGCGAGCGATAACATTCAAGTACAAAGTAACTAAGGGTTCGTTTGACAAAATTTTTTTTTTGGTTTTCAGTTTTTAAAGAGCAGTTTTTTAAAGAGCAGCTTAATTTTTTTTTTATAAAAACAAGTGGGTGTTTGATAACCCCTTTTTTTTTAGGTTTTTTTTTTTGGTGTTTGGTAACCCTTTTTATTTTGACTTTTTTTTTTGGTGGTTTGCGGTGGCGGTGGTGGGGTGCAGCGGTGGTGGCCGGTGGTGGCGGTGGTGGCCGGCGGCCGGAGGCGGCTGCCGGCAGTCGCCGGCGGTGGTCGCCGGCGGCCGGAGGCGGCTGCCGGCAGTCTCCGGCGGTGGTCGCCGGAGGCCGGAGGTGGCTGCCGGCGGCCGGAGGTGGCTGCCGGCAGTCTCCGGCGGTGGTTGCCGGCGGCCGGCGGTGGTCGCCGGAGGTGGGCGGCGGCGGCCGGAGGTGGCTGCTGGCAGTCCCCGGCGGATGTCGACGGCGGCCGGAGGTGGCTGCCGGCAGTCGCCGGCGGTGGTCGTCGGCGGCCGGAGGTGGTGGCCGGTGGTGGTGGTGGTGGCCGGCGGCCGGAGGTGGCTGCCGGCAGTCTCCGGCGGTGGTCGCCGGCGGCCGGCGGTGGTCGCCTGAGGTGGCTGCCGGCGGTGGGAGGGTGGTGGTGGTTTAAGAAAAAAAACCAAAAGTGAACAAAAAAAAACCAGTTTCTGGAGTTTTTTTTTCACTCTTTTTACTCTTCAGTTTAAAAACTGATTTTTAAACTGAAAAAAAAATGATTACCAAACGCTCCTTTTTTTTCAGTTTTTAAAAACTGAAAAAAAGAGGAAAAAAATTTTGTCAAACTAGGCCTAAGATGTCAAGAATTGTTCTCATACAGATACTCTTAAAAGCTCCTTTAAGAAATCAAAAAAAAAAATTGTATAGCAACAAGAAATCTTATTACGCACGGCCTTTAACATTCTTGTCACTAAAAAGAAGAGTTCTTTGTTATGGGGAAAAAAAGACATATTGAAACCTCAGTGGCCTTAACTAGTTAGCACAATTCATGTGATCCAAAGTTACTTCTTCTGATCTCATTACTTGGTGTTAATAAGTGGGGTCAGTGGACCCATTATCCGTCTACTAACAAATAATGTGTATTTGTTAGTCTGGATTATTACAGTTAATTAGAGAAAATTTATCTCCTAAGTGTTTGATATATATACAATATTTATCTCTTAAGTGTTTGAAATAAATACAGTCTTTATCTCCTAAGTGTTTGATATATATACAATATTTATCTCTTAAGTGTTTGAAATAAATACAGTCTTTATCTCCTAAGTGTTTGAGATAAAATCAGTCTATAATATTATCTCTATATAAAGGTTAGAGATATCCCAAGAAAGAATAAGTCATAAGACAATCTCTCCCTCTGTTGCACTCTCTCTAGAGTATCACCAAGTTCTAGGATTTGGTTCGTGGACAAAGAACTCAACTCTAGTAGTCGTTTTCGTACTTGCGAAAAAGATCAAGCGTGTTGGAAGCTTGTAACAACAAGGATCCTTCGTCGGAATTTTTTGTTACTTCGTACGGTATATTTCCGAACTCACTACGTGTTACGTGGTAAGCGCATTTAATTGTTCAACACTTGGTTTGAAGGAGATTCAGCCAAGGTCCCAACTTCTCACGCTGGACATTACCAGCCTTGTCACAAAGTTTAGAGACATGAAATGGACTAGCACCACAAGGTATCCTAAACAAACTTAGACATCTGCAACTCAAATGGCAAAGAACCGGTTTTGTATCTTATAATAATATATGTTTGTAGTTAAGTTGCTCGTGCGATACGGTTGGAATGTGATTTATTATAAAGTTTATTATCGAAACACTAAAACATAGAACTTTAAAGTTTCAATCATTAAATTATGTGAATTTTTTCCTTTCTTATAACGTAACACCAATTATAGTAATGTACTTTAAAACTAAGTAAAAGCCATGATGATATTAATTCAAATATTTGTTCTAAATGGGTGAACTATCCTAATCCTTCTCGATGTCTATGTGCTTTCCAGATATGTTTTTTATCATGGCCCAACCTTCTTGTCTTTGACACGAAAACTTTCAAGAGTCTCGTCATTATCAACCAGTTTAGTCTCTTTGATTGCAATTGCTTTCACGGTCTCTTTCTATGTATCTGATTTTGTCACCTCTGCACAAATTGATGTCTTGCCTTAGTTACTTTCAGAGACTTTATGTAGTTTTATCCAAAACTTGTACTTTTTTATTTTTGCATCCATTATGTGAATTCTTCCTGTTGCATTGAATTGGTAACATCATATTGAAGTGCACAATATAATTTAGAGAAGGTTGTGAATTTGTTTAAACAATCATTCTTTTATATACCTTAATCCCTTAATCCTAACAATTTTTTTGTATTCTTCGATATTGCATTCAGTCACCATCATAATTACTTCATCGAATAAGATGACGATAATCATGTATGAGTCATCAACCACTTAGAGCCTAATGTTGAACCTACATGCAGTTACAAAGGTGTTATTTTGATGATTGTTGTACATTTTGTCGGTGTTTGTGCTTAGTATACCAACCTGGAATCGTGTTTTGTATTTGGTTCATGGCCAGTTGTACATTCATTGTTGTCTCGATATCTTGCAAATGATCTTGGGCAATTTACACATGCATCATAATGAGGCCATCTTTCCTTTTCAACTTCAATGATTACTATTTTAAAATAGTATATGTTTTAAAAAATTTCATGTAAAACTATTAACATGCATTACTAAATGTATAATATTGACGTGCTTGCTCGAGAGATGTGCTCCTATACGAAATGTCTCTCAATGTCATTGTTTTTGCTTCATTCATTTGTTTCTTCAAGAACTTGGAGTTAATTATTTTATTTTGGGTTAATGTCAGATGTGTGCCGTAAAGTATCATTCAAGTACAACTTAAGTATCCAACCTTTCAAATGTGTTAATTAAGTACTTTAATTTTAAAAATGCGCCAAATTAGTCCGACGGCCCACGGATGCTCACATTCGTTAAAAAGTCCAAGATAAGACTGTCTTTATGAAAAAAGACATTCATATTTTTTCCTCTCCCTCTCTTTCTTCTTCCTTACTTTCTCTCTCTTCTCTCTCTATCTTCTTTTTTAATTTAGCGCATACACACACATTAGTTACACCCACCCACCCACACACATAAACACACACACAACCCCCCCCCTCCTCCCACTCCCCCCCCCCCTCCCCACACTGTCACAACCCTACACACCTACGCTGTCACACACACACACACTCTCTCTCCTAACACACACATAGCTTCACTATAACACCGTAACCCACTTGTGATTGTGTTTATGATTTGTAGTTTAGTGGGTGGGTGATGGTGGTAATGGTGGGTGGTGGGTGACGAGTGATGGGGTGTGTCTTAGAGATAGAGATGGTGGCGAGTGATAGGGTGTCTTAGAAAGAGAAAGGGTGACGGGTGACGGAGTGTGTCTTGGTCCTGGGGAGAGAGAGAGAGAGAGAGAGAATTTTTTTTTTGTTTTATAGTGATTAAATTAAGGAAGAGATAAAATCAAACGGCTGTAATAGTGCCACATGTATTTAAGATTTATTTTTCTATTATTGTCTTATTTGCCCTTAATAAAACTTAATGGCCATTGAAGTCCACTAACAATAGTACTAATTTGGCTCATTTTTTGAAACTTAGGTACTTAATTGGCACATGGCGTTAAGTACTTAAGTTGTACTGAGCTAATACTTTAGGGCACAAAATTGGTTTAACCCTTTTATTTTATGTTGCATTTTTTATCCTAACATCAAAATCCATTAGAGATAATATTTTCTGTCTCTCTGCATTTAGGTTCCGTTTGCTAACCGAAAGTGACGATGTTGGGTATTGCTTCTCTCTTGTAACATAGTGGTTAGTAGTGGAATAAAATACGTTTATATAAAAGTTGATATATCCCACATGCGTTATACCTTGGAATATGGACTCATTTGAGTTGGATAATGCAATAACTGAATTCTATCAACGATATCCTCAAGTAGTTTTCCTTTAATCAGAGCCATGTCCTCCCACAAGGATATGGTCATTGAGTTTAGCCTATGCGGTAACAACAAGTAAGTTATTGAGATAAAAATAACTCTAAATGTACTTTCAAGAATAGTTACTTACTCATTGGAGAGAAGTATTTCTCTTTTGTTAGTCGTTCCTCCTTTTATTTTGTTGATACTAAAATTTTCTTCAACCTTGAATAAAAGACCTAGGATTCTACATTTTTTGTAGGCATTAATCCTTTTCCTTTTAAGTAAAACTTCAATGATGCATACATCTTAGGCTGATAACTTTTGTTTTATTTGAATACAACAATGTTGGATTGTACATTAATTACGTCTTTCTCTTAACGAATATTTGTGTTTGCTTTTAGCATCACCTCTGTTTTAGGATGAACATTATGGAAGTTAGGATTTGTCGGCTTAACAGTTCTGTTACCAATTGTGTAAGACTTGTTATATTTGAAAATGCCGTCAAATTTTCTTATTGCATCCTCAAATATAACTGCCTGAACTTTTGTGCCTTGCACTCATAGGTTTATGGTAATATAAAGACAACAAAATTCTAATGATTTACTTGCGTAAATACCTCTTCATCAATTCAAATTAGCTTTCATGCCTATCTTGCGTCCTCCGCGTTGGTATATGAATCAATCATCCCAACTCCTACCACTTTCACCTTTATGGTCCATATCCTCTGGTGGTACTTTGAGTAATTTCCATCTCTAGAGTCGACATGTACATCTCCATTATGATAATTTTGGAAATGACAAAATCTTGTGAAATTTGGCAATGTACGAGATATATTTAGTAATATACAATTTATAAACAGGCTTTTAAAAGATAAGATAATATTCCTCCCGTTCTATATAAATCACTCATTTGACTTTGAATGCATATTAATGATTTAGGTTATATACTGTACGTTTTCCATTTTACCCTTTAGAGAGTGTGTGGTTGGAGGGGGAAGAAAGTGGACTAAGAGAGAGAAAATTGGTTGATGAAGTGTTAAATGTGGAGAGAGAACTAAAATAAAAAAGTGTAAGAAGGTGGGCCTAAAGAGGAAAACTGAGTTGGTGGAAAGTTAAATGTAGAGAGAGAAATAGAATAAAAAAATATAAAAAGTGTAAATATGTAAAAATATCTACATAATCTTTCTTAATTTGGAATTGATCAATTTTTATGGGACGGCTCAAAAAGAAAATATGATCAATTTATATGGGACGAAGAGAGTACTAACTAACGAATATTTTCGTAATAAGCAGCCATATATTTTCACACCATAAAAGTTTGTAACAAAACTACAGAAAAGTGATGAAGCAATTTCTAGCCTAAATAAATCAAGCTTGGTAATTTTAAGTAGCTTCGTTTGAATGAAGACCTTCTTTGTAGACAATATTTTTTTTTTATGTATGTTGTCCATTTTCTTTCTTGTTGACATGGACGTTCCTGTTGACAAGGTAACATATAATTATCTATGAGAAAAGATTGGCTCGTGTAAGTAGATGCCGACAAATGGGTTAGTTCATCCTTCAGCCTTGTTAATGGTCATTGTGAAACATAGGTATACTGGGTATTAATTACGTCTCAAACGAAATGGGTAGCCTTCATTCTTGGACGGGGAAAGAGGAACTCATGGTATAAAGATTGGTTTCCCTACAAACTGGCCCATTGTAATCTCTACATGTAGATGGTATTGTCTTTAAATTTTTTTGCAAACCATTCTTTTCTTGTTACTTCATGATTGGGTAGTTTTTCTTGTACCAACCAATGTGGAGGTAAACCACTAGGGGTCAAAGAATTTGAAAGTTCATCTGAACATGAGTGATTTGTATCACTAACTACGTCACCATAGCTATTGAATTTTTTGCATCACTTGCAACATCAAGACCAATTTCTCGTCAAGATTATCCACACACTCATTATTTGAAGCAATTATTGTACGCTCTATCATGTACCCTGTTGAATGTGCATTTTGTTGTACAGAAGGAAGGATGCAGTCAATCAAGTTGCTCTGGTTCAAAATCACTGTCACACTGATCACCATTTCATCTTGAATATGTATCATGTCATCTTCGTTGTTTGGCTCATCCCCACCCCAATTCGTAGTAAGAATTCGCTTAACTATCGATCGCTCTTGCACTCAGGGTTCTCTTTAACATGAATTTTTGCATCCTTGGTAACAAATACAATTTCACAAGGCTTACATTTATAGTTTCTTCGTTGTGCACTTTGGACTAACTGGAAATCTCTTCCAAAGACAATACTTTCCCGCCAAAGCCTTCTCCATTGTCAATGATATCTTTCAATATTGTACCAGTTTTGATACATGTATCAGCTCACCAGTTCTACTTTTCATGGATATATTGCAAAACTTGTCTCATAGACTGCTATTGGAATATTCAAGTGTGGATATGTCATCCCCCCACAGGTAATAGAGATGCTGCTGGAATTGGTGTCGCTATTGCAAGTGCTATTTTCTTTCTTCTTCTCACATTTGCTATAAAATTATTTTTTCCATCCTTCCCGCACCATTTATGAAGAAAACATCGTTTCTCATAATCAACTTGATCTATTATCGCATCAAAAGCATTCCTCTATGTCGTTTCAGAGACTTGACATGTAAGACTTGGTGTCATTTCACTTTTTCTTTGAAAATCTTCGCACACTGGCTCATAAAATATGTCATGTAGCATTTGTGCATTTGGTAATGCACTAATACTGTACAAATTGTCCGTGCATAGCACGCAGCATCTAAAATCTCATCGGCTCATTCAAACACTCAGTGCTTTGATGAGTTTTCAATAGTCCTGTTTTTTGTGCAGCCTCCCCCTCTCTCTCTGAATGAAAAATATTATCTTCCATTAACTGTTACAAACCTTGAAAGGATGATGTGATTTAGTAATAGTTTCCTCCTTTTCCTGGATTTGCTCCATTGACATAACCAATCACTTCACCCTTTTGTCTCTTTTTCCAATGTCTCTTTTATGTATAGTGCAGGAAGTCTCTGGATACTTGATCGATTCTCTATCGTTTGCACATATCTTAAAAAATTCTCTTAATATTGTTCGTGAAAAGTTGTCATTGACTATCACATATTCTAAGCTTTGGTATTCGCAGTAAGAGACATATTCCTTCCTTAGAAGATTCAGTAGCAGGTCCAAAATGGCCGAGTACATCTCATTCAAATTTTTTTTTGTTTTTTTGATAGAAATAGAGAATTGCATTGAAATTTCAAAAGATTACAGAGATTTCCAGAACAAGCCATCGCGGCTTTAACAAGAGAGTCAAACATCCAACTGGAAGAACGTTCAAAAGCCAAAGTACAACATAACAAATAATTTACACAAAATAGAATAGTCAGATCACATTGCAGCAAGATTCATCGACCCAGTCCTGATATACGGCGATGCGGGCGTGACACGCAAAAGCTGCAGATGATCTGGCCTCCTTCATGGGTCGTCCACCAGTCCTGCTAATACTAAAGTAATGCAGATCGGTAGTAATATAACATATATCATACATAATCGGTGCCACTGTATCAGCAATGTCTTCAGAGTTGGTCATCTGCGAGAGTAAAAATTTCGAATAAGTAACAACTTTAATATGTAGTAACTTCTTCTTATGTGCCCAACATAATACTGTTAGTAGCGCCTTTGCATAAGCAGTCATTTCGTCAGATGCCATAAACGAGATAGCAGCTGACCCACATCTATGATTCCCTTGAGATAGGCAAGTGAGGCCAAGTCCGGCTTTGAGTAGCTCCTTATCAAAACAAACAGCCAAACAAATGGTCACAAGCCTTTTATTCCTACATCTGCACTCGTGTGTAGTCTGGTGTACCAGAAAAGGTGGGTCAAGCATACGTGACTGTTTAAAAGGCAGTGGTGTAACAGGTTTTTTCGAAATGATGGCTTGTATTTGTGCTGAAAGAGAGCCTATAGATTGGATTACACAGGTAGGAATGAAAGGTTCTAACTGAAAAATATGTTTGTTTCTATGAATCCAAATACCCCAAATTGTCGTGACCATAAAAATAGTTTGGTTTAAATAAGTGCTTTTATATTTGGTGTTAGAGAACCATGCAATAAGCCATTCTCGAAAAGGTGATGTGATAGCGTCAGATTTGATGCCAGAAGGTCCTCCAAACCAGACAGGTCTAACTTTGGGGCAAGAAAGAAACAGGTGATCTAAAGTTTCCGGCTCACTTAAGCATAAAGGGCAAAGATTTGATGGGGTAATTTTGAAACGATGCAATTTAAGTTGGATTGGGAGTCGGTTCCACAGGATTTGCCAGATGAGGAAGCAAAATTTGGGTGGAATTGGTAGAGACCAAATTTTGAGCCAGGTTTTACTATCCACTAATCCGTTTCCTTGAATTCGACCTTCAGCCAAGAGTTTTTCAGTTTTTTGCTGGAATAACATGAGATAGGCAGATTTAGTAGAATAAATTCCAGATGGTGTATGCTTCCAAACCAATTGATCACTGATTGTATGAGGAGATAAGTGGATAGCTTTAATCTTTGGGACAACGCTTGTTGAAAAAAGTTGTCGCAGCAGGTCCTCGTCCCAGGATCCATATCTTATAAGTTGTTGTACTTTGTCTGGAGGATGAGGAGGGTGTGGAATTATAAGGAGTGGCTTCCCAATACAGTTGGGAATCCAGTCATCTTGCCATATGGAAATTTGCGATCCCGTACCTACCTGCCATCGCAACCCAGTTTGAATGACCAGACGTCCAACCACAATACCTCGCCAACCCCAAGAAAAATTTCCATGATCCGGACTAAGTAGGAAGTTCTCCCGGTGACAATATTTTCCCAAAAGGATTCTGGCAATCAAGGTGTCCGATTCTGTCCACAGTCTCCAACTTGTCTTTGCCAGAAGAACTTTGTTGAAGATCTCAATATCCTTGAATCCAATGCCCCCCATATGACGTGGTGCGCACAGTGTATGCCAATTGAGCCAATGCACGCCTTGCCTGTTCTCATTTCCAGACCACCAAAATTTGCCAATAATTGTTTTCAATTTCGTACACACATATTTTGGGAAAAGACATACCTGCATGTGGTATGTCAGAGTGGAGGTTAGGACCGATGAGATAAGAATAGCGCGGCCGGCTTTATTTAGTAGACATCCTTGCCAACTGGCACATCGTAATTTGATTCTTTCTATAAGGTCGTGAAAAAATCTTCGGCGGTTAGTGACGATATCCAGCGTGCCTCCCAAATATTTGCCAAATCTGTCAGCGAGGGTAATATCTAGCCATTGTTCTATGATTTTTCCTTCCTCGGCAGAGGTATTCGGACTTAGAGTGATGGAAGATTTACTTGGATTAATCTTTTGCCCTGAATCGGCACAATAATCCTGAAGAATATCTCGTATGTATTTGCAGGACTGTTGATTGATCTGGGTGAAGATCATCACGTCATCAGCGAAAAATAAATGGTTGATAGCAGGGCTTAATTTCCCAGCCTTAATGCCGGGTATATGTCCATTTGTCTGTGCCATCTTGAGGGAAGCAGAGAGCATTTCAGAACACAAAATAAACAGATATGGTGAGAGAGGATCCCCCTGTCGAAGACCGCATGAAGGTTCAAATCTTTGGGTTGGGGATCCATTTAAGAGAATCTCATAAGACACATATATTCTCAATATTGCCTCTTGAGCTGATACCCACCTTTGATATTAGAAACATTGAATTTTATTGACAACATTTAGAAGCTTGACATGGAACCCTTGACTGCACCAAGAAAGCTATTGTGCTCTATAACACAAACTTTAGCACTAATATGTAAAGTTCTATTAGGGCTTGAGTTGCATAGATAGTAAAAACAACATTGACTTTTAGAAATTAAACCCTAGAACATTATTTCAACATAACACCTATTACACCAGTTTTGAGTTCCTAAATTGACACCTCCAACCTTTCTCACGCCGAATCCACTGGGTCCATTATCGACCTCAACACCAACACCACTCCACCACTGACCCAGCAATTTGATGAAGTTGGGCTGGAAAGCGTGAAAAGAAGATACTCGGGAGAGACAAATGGGTGAGGAAGTGAGGCAAAAAAGTTTAGGTAAGATATTAATTAGTTAATTATCAACAAAACCACAAAATTTATTAAAACGAAGGGCATTTGAGAATTTTTCCTTGTTGTTTTTGGTGGGGGGGGGGGGGGGAGAGATGAAATGACGTGGAGGCCAGGTGGCCTAAGAGGGGAAGTGATGACCTTGCCCTTAAAAAACTAAGAGACAGTGACCGCCAACTTGTATTGAACCTAAAGATTTAGAAGTTTGAGAGGATGAGTGTCAAAATTGAAACCTTGAGGTGTTGGTGGCTTTAACCCCTAAGTTTGTAGGTGCTAAGTGCAATTATTAATCATTAAAAGAAAGATATTTAGGCATAATGTTATATCCACAAATGTCAAAAATCTCTTTAACAGTCAACCAAAATATGTAAACCGACATCTAAAGGCCGTTAAAGTCGTTATTGGATGTGGTTACAGTGAAAAATCGGCATCCCTGAACTTCTCGTTTGGTGCCGAATCGGAGATTTAGTGAACTTGATTTTGTTGGAATGTGATGACTATAGGATTCATCATGTTAAGGGAAATTCAAACTTGTGTGCAACATTTATTCCCTATACTCGTCAACTAGAGTTTCCATTGGAGTAACCATCTAGAAGGCTTGTGAGCTTCGTTTGTCAATCAACCATGTGGAGGAGTCTTCGCTACCATACAACAATCCAAAACAATCATAAGAGTATGACATGAGTATGGTCCAAAAAGTTTCATAATAATAGTTATGTTCGTCCACTGAATACGCCGAAAGTGCATGCTCACCAATATGACTTCTTTATTCTTAACTCTGTTGGCGTGTAATAGAAACTCGTTAATTTTTTATTTGATTAATAGATTGTTATCGACGTATTTTTTTGTCAATGAGAGGTCAAGGAGGCATCAGTGCTCGGTATCGGTATTGAGTGCTCAAAGATCATGGTGGAAGGCGACAATGCAGAAGTTATTGCGACAACTTCGCGCAAATAGATCTAAAGGAAGAATAGGAAATGCCGCTGCACACTCGTTTGGGCGAAATGCAAAGGTTAGATAGACGATGTTTTCATCTGGAGTGAAGCGACTCACTTGATTGTTATGTCCAAATATTCTGCATTAAATGAAATCGCCACTTTAGAAAAAGAAATCATTTTAGATAGAGGGGGTTTAATTTCATTATAATGACAAATGGTTGTGAATGTTACAAATCAATGTCCCAAGACAAATGGTTGTGAATATTACAAATCAATGTCCCAATCCAAATGTCTAAGACCATGTTTTGTGGCTGAATAGGTCAATTATGGACGGCTATCTAGAAAAAGGGGACTTTTTAACTATTAATAACCTAGTACTTTATGCAATTCATCTAGAAACAAATGTCTCAGTCTTGAATTCTCTTTCTTTTCAACTACGTAGATCCAAAGACTGGCTCCAAGCTATAACCTCAGAATCTAAGCAAATGAGCCTTTGGATAAACACAACCATCCAAGACTAGTATGCAAAGAAATGTCAGGTTTCCCTATTGAATACAGTCACGTTGCTTTCTATATACTACTTGACCAAGCCGGCAAGCCATGCCTGCAGTGCATAGGGAACAAGGAAAGGTTCAATGGCCGGCCTGAAAGCTTACACTCTTTGCATTTTTGCAATCTTGAGTCTCACCAATAGTTGTGTTATGGCTTCAAGCGGATCTCAGGCAGTCAGGGGGGCTTACTGGCCTTCGTGGGCTTTTGATACTTTCCCACCGTCGGCTATCGAAACGACCCTGTTCACCCATATCTACTACGCCTTTTTGATGCCGAATAATGTCACGTACAAGTTCGACATCACAAACTCAACCGCGTTGATGCTCGTGAACTTCACATCCTCACTTCACTCGAGTAATCCACCCTTGAAGACGCTCTTCTCCATTGGTGGGGCAAACAACGGCCGTGAACTCTTCTCTCGAATGTCTTCAAACTCATCCTCACGAAAGGTTTTCATCGACTCAACTATAGAAGTGGCACGAAAGTTTGGTTTCGATGGTATTGATCTCGACTGGGAGTTTCCTCAAACCAAAGAAGAAATGGATAACTTCGGCCTCTTATTACACGAGTGGCGGGCCGAGGTCGAGAAGGAGGCCGAGGCTACTTGTCGCCCTCCACTTTTGCTCTCCGCAGCCACCTACTTCGCGGTTGACTTTTTCATCGACGAGGTCTATCGATCATACCCAGTGGGCTCGGTCAGCGAAAATTTGGACTGGATCAATGCAATGTGCTACGACTACCACGGCTCGTGGGATACATCAGCGACTGGGGCCCAAGCCGCCTTGTATGATCCAAAAAGCAATGTGAGTACGAGTTACGGGCTTCTATCATGGATCAAGGCCGGGTTCCCGAGAAAAAAGTTGATCATGGGCTTGCCACTTTATGGAAGGTCTTGGGAGCTCAAGGACCCTATGGCCCATGGTATTGGGGCTCCTGCAGTCGGGTTGGGTCCAGGAGACTTAGGGACAATGGTTTACTCCGAAGTTGAGAAGTTTAACAGAGAAACTAACGCCACCGTGGTATATGACTTAGACACCATATCCACGTACTCGGTCGCTGGAACTTCATGGATTGGGTACGATGATGTTAGGTCCACGACAGTGAAGATATTGTATGCACATGCCCTTGGGATTCGTGGCTACTTCTTCTGGGCCGTTAATGGCGACCATGAATGGAAAATCTCCAAAGCAGGTACGTGTTGTTTTTCCTTTTTCTTTCATTGGCCAAAAAGTAGTAGCTTCTCCACTCAAAAGTTTCAATCAGCTTTTTTAAGAGGAATATTTCTCAACCGAAACATTTGTCCTCGTTCTTGTTCAAGGAAAAAAGTAGTAGCCTGCTCGTTTGTAACAGGAAAAAAAGCGTATATATTGCTAGCTAGACCCGCCTTTTTTTTTTTCTTGTAATAAAGTCTTCTCTTTCTTCAAGTTTATTGAATAGTATGCCTCAGTTGATGTTGTTGATATGATGCAGCTTTCAAGTCATGGATTCTTTGAAACAAGAATGGGAACTTCAGCATTGCTTTGCATGAGCCCTTGCACCCCACCAACTTCCTCGCAAGGATGAACTGGTTTGGATAATTCAACTTTGCTTGTACTATTTGTGACACCATTGAATTTGTGGTTAGTAGACATAAGTGACAGTTTCACAGTATTAAACATTGTAACATCCGTGTGCACTTGTGTTGGCTTGCTCCAGTGGTTACTATGTACTGATTGTATTCAGATAAATCATAAGTGTTCATTTACCTTTAAGAACTTCAAATTAATGTATCCCAAGTTGCTCAATAATGAGGAAATAAACAATATTTGTCTTGTTAATCATCATACATTATCACAAGAAATGGAAATTATTATTGCTGATGCACACAAATGAATATCAGGATAGAGCAGTATCTGTCTTGAATTCTGCTGTAGGTTGGTCTTAGAGCTCCTCAAAGATCAGCTACGTACTGCCATCCCATGCTAGTGATGCTGCCATGCACACGCAGCACATAAGACTACCAAAGTTAGACGAGTTTCAATATATACATTATACGTTAGAGCGGATCCACGTTTATATATGTCGAAGACATCAAGATATTAACAAACCTAAAGCAATTAAAGACAGCTCAATGGTGCGGTTTATTTTCTGCTTTAAGTGAATCTATCATTGTAAGTATTGAATTAAAATTAAACTAGTACCAGCAGATGAAAAAACCGCCCGCTAGACACTAATCGTTGGCTCCATCGATTTTGCTGTGGTGGAAGGGACAGGCAAAGCTTCTTTTGCGTTAGCATGGACCGACCCCGACTAAGCTAGAATGGAATCTTTTTTTGTTGATATATATACTGAGGGTGCAATCTTAAGTAGGACGGTCTAGAATTGAATCACGCGTTCAATTAGAGCAGATGTGATCGAGCTGATAATTTTAGGTTACCTTAGTTAGTTAGGATACATAAAAAAAAAATGTTAACCACTTGATTACCTGCTCTGGCCAGAGTCCAATTTCTGTCAAGTCCAAGTGCCCAGAAAAAGTACCCACCAAGACCTTGGTCCTTAGCATATTTAACCTTGTTTGTGATTGATGTTGGGTTATCACATCCGATCCAATTGGTTCCTGCATAAGAGTATGTCGAGACTGTGTTGTTATCGTACACAACATTGACACCATTTGCCGAACTGAGAGCCACAAAATCGTCATAGGACATGATCCCTCCATTTCCAGGGCCAGTTCCAGTAGCAGGAGCTCCAATTCCATGCACATTGGGATCCTTCAATTGCCATGTCCTTCCATACATTGGCATTCCCATGACTAATTTTTCCAATGGCACGCCATCTTCAATCCACGATGAAATGCCAAAGCTAGTGCTAATGTTGCTTGAATTATCATAGAGTAACGCAGGTGAAACAGTGACAGTAGTGTCCCAACCGCCTCAGTAATCATAACACATGGGATTCACAAAATCAACATATTAGTGGCGCCTATTATCAGAATTGCCTACCATGTTCGAGAAAGTGTAGGGCTTGCGTTGGCTCCTCTAACATATAGGAAGGCTTTCACTGAGGGATTTTTCCCATCCATTGATCGTCGGGTTGGGTTACAAAAAGCTGGTAACTGGTGGCATCAACCTCAACAAAGGCATAGAAGAGATGTGTGAAGTATGAAGTAGGGACGGTTGAAGGAGGCAATGTTTCGGCAAGCCATGAAGGCCAATATGCACCTTTGATGCCATCAGAGGGCAGTAAAGGAGCAGAAATCGTCGGAGATGCAAGAGATACAGAAATCTGGGGACCAGCTATGGCAAGGCTAACCAGAGAAAGGGACAAAAATTTTGGGAAGGCCATTGTTGTTGGTGTTGCTATCAAGGCTTATGCAAGTACATTTATACTGTCCAGGCTCCGATTGTATCGAGATTCTATGTTGATAATTGTTCTGTTGTTTGTGTTCGAGGGTTGTGTTTAGATTTGGGCAGGGCTAGAATTTAAGTGAGAAGGTATATTCAATGAGAGATGAAGCTGTGTAACATTGTTAGAGCTATATGCGTGCTTTAAATTTTTCTCTCTCTTGGCCAGCTTTCAAACTTCCAAGAAGGTTTTGTCCAGCTTGATTCTGACATGCCTATAACCCAACATGCTGGTGCAGTAATCTATTCTAAAGAGTTAAACACCATGTCCATTGTATGTTCTTTCTCATTGGGAATTCTTATTCTGTCAATAATGTAAACACAAATTCTGAGACAAAGGTGATAAGCTAGGGCTCCAAGAGAAGTTCTGTGACTAACCTCAGGAGCTGATATAGAATCTTACCTTTACCTTTGTGTGTGTGTGGGTCGGGGGGGGGGGGGGGGGGGGGGGGGGGGGGGGAGAGGGGAGAACGTATATATGTGAAAAATATTTTTTTTTACCAAATACATTTTGGTTAGTTGATTTAGGTGAAGATTAGAATGAATGCTTGACGTGATTTAAGGAAGAATAGACGCATTAATACTAATTTGGGAGACAGAGATTATTGTTTACTGTAAACTATATAAAATAAAATAAAAAAAGATAATTCACTTAATATTGAAAACTTCTGGGGTAGCCATGGCGTACCCTGGCCACCCTTTGTACGCACAGATGCATACGGTAGTAGTTGGTGGCAAATTATGCTTGTATATATACTTCTAGTGACACTTCGTGGTGTCCTTCTAGAAGTATCTTGTAAGTAATAGTATACCAAGATCTTAATATCCAACGATTAAAAGATTCTACGAAAAGTTGAGGGATTTTAGGCCGATTGTCTGCTGCAATACCTCGTTCATGATTATTTCTAGAATCCTTGTGAACAGACTCTGAGACATCATTTCAACCTTTACTTTGCTTACTGCTGATGGTGTTTTCACTACTAAATCATAAACCATTTCTTTAATTGCCTTCATTCTTTGGCTTACTTGCCATAAGAAGTTCAAACCGAGGGATAAATTAAAGACTTGGGCGTGACACCGGAGAACCAGTGCTTTCTTTGTAACCAACAACAAGAAAATCTGAACCATCTCTTTTATGAGTGTCAGTTCTCCACTGACATTTGGAAAGAAGTTCCAAACATGAACCAATTGCATGTTATAAGGAGAAATAGGATAAAAGATATCCAACGGCTGTGTTTGCTCAAAGGTACTAGTTTTTTTTCGGTAAATTGCAGAGACTTTCAACTACTGAGAGTCTGAGACTGTACACTGTATAGGAAATCAAATGACCACCTTTTCCGAAAATAACACATGACTCCTGTTCAAATCCTTACCAACATTGGGAGAGCACTATAGGTGTGAGGGAAATGCCATGGAATATTCCTCGAACACAGGATACATGGGAATTGGGATCTTCATATAGCTCGGGACTTAAAACTGATTTTGTTTGAAGAACACTTGTGAGTAGTGATTAACTAGGATGATGTTTCTTGGTTACGAAGTCAGGGTCTCCCCCTGTTTAATTTTGTTGAATCAGCTTTCACCTGAAAAAGGAAAATAAAAGTACAACAAGCTGTCGCTTAAATTATACTTCCTCTGTTCCTTTTTGTTATTTTACAAAACCTAAGTTTTTTTTAGCAAAATACTCCGTACCACTTAATATCATAGATATTAAGTGGTATTTTGCTAAAAAACTTAGGATTTGTAAAATTCAACAGGTAACCCGAGCAGAGGTGCATGAAGCTCATGTGAAGGCAAAAAAAAAAACCAAACTATGCTATGTATATGTAATGTGTCTGTTGACTAATCAAAAGCTCTATTCCCAAAACAAAAAATACGATCAGTAACATATAACTAATGACCATAGAAAAGTGCTCCTAAATTTTTCGCCAAAGGATCCCCAAAAATGCCACTAACCAGATTCAACACTCATCAATAATTGCTATACAGGGGTTGTAGAGTTTTGCTACAAACTCCAACTGCAACCAATTTACCCTTTTCATACCCCTTAAAGGAGAACCCAAATATGTACGCATAAGATCTTCAAAAATACATAAACTATTGGCAGAGGGGGATAAAGAGATCAAAACCTGCAATAACCGAAGGGCCTTCGTATCTTCTTCAAGATTCCAATCATTGTGCTTCAAAACCCCATTAAATGAAAGTAAAAACGAAAAGGGTAAGCATATTTACAGCTTCAATTTCGGTAGGTAAAGAAAGAATAAAGATCCACACGCATAAATGCGTGACTGTAATTCTGTGAGTGAGAGAGAGTTTGCGCTGCTGGGCAAACTCACTATCGATCAGTGCGCCGGTGGCACGACCGATTAAAAGTGCGGGATCTTTTTTGCCCCTCGGGCCTGGGGACTTCCCTGAAAATGGAAAATGAAGACGAAACGTAGAAAGTAAAACGATTGCACGCCCATAAATGACAAAGAGAGCTTCAATTGATTGTGAATGTTTACACAGCAACGTTTCCAAGTCTGGAAACTGAACTTCCTATCGATGGCAGCAAAAGCCTCTAAACTAAAGAAAGAAAAAGACTAATTTGTCTAGTTGATGATTGATTGTGTGTGTCCTTCCTTCTTCTTTGACCCACTATATATACTAGAAACTTTGTAGAAAATAAAGAAACTACCCACTTAGAAAATAACTACCCACTAATAAGTAACCAACCATACTTATCCCTTATCAATAGCGACACATTTTCAGAAGTTTGTTTCTTTCACTTCTTGAATCTTCTATTATATCTTTAGAAATAATAAAAAGTAAATGACATTTAGTGGCATTTAATCAAAGTGAACTTATTAGTGAAAAAATATATTTTGTGGTGCAAACATTGACCCCCCGGCTCAAGTAATTGAATGCTTGAAAATTGTGAAGAGTCATGTCTTTAAATTGGTAGTATTTTCACAATATCGATAGACTTTCACGATCGATATATAGCCTTTTACGATCGATAACCTTTCATGATCGATAGTCTTTCACGATCGATAGGCTTGTATTCTTCAAAGTGACAGCATTTCGCTATCTATTAGCCATCTATTAGCCATCGATTGGCTTTTGCTCTCTATGTACCGGTGTCAAATAACCATAGTTGGTCAAGCCACTACACAAATCATGACCATTTTTTGTCAAGCTACTAACTAAATGAAGACTATTTTTGGTCAAGCCATTAACCCGATCAGTATATAAAATGGCTACTGATAAGCCAATCGATTGAGCATTTTTAATTCAAAGTGTATGGATAAAAATAAAATAAATAATATTTGGCTATATTTGCTATTCTTAATAACCATTGAATTAATACTCTGCCTTGGTGTGCTCCACAAACCCAAATAGGGTATTTTTCTCCAAAAAATATAACACTGATTGGCTCCCAAAATGCATGTTTTTCATCATTTTTTGTGGTGTTAAAAGCTTCAACTTCACCAACAGTGGAGAATTTTAAATCGACAGTCACGGTTGGCTTGCTATACATGCCGCATGAAAAGGGCTCTTTTTTGCTTTCAGCCAAAATAGGCTTGCAAACTTGCCTCCCAGCCATATCGATTGAATCTCCTTTTGACATATCAATCGCATATGAGAATGAACATGGTTGTTCAACTTTTTCAGCCATTTCTGGCACGATATCGATTTCACAAAAATTACTTACACCACTTTTGGTATAAGTTTTGGCCAGTTGTATATATAACTGCATTCAAATGATTTCCCCATGATAAACACTTTTCACGCAATTCATCGAATAACTCACTTGAATTGTCTGGAGACAACACTTGAAGTTGGCAATTGTGCAACGACTCTTCTTGATAGTTAGTCGTGCGATTTTTAGTAACAATGAATTGGTTGCTTTCATCTTTCAACTGCTGTTTTGTTTCAGCCATGTTTGGCATTATTTTATTTTCATTATCCAAAGAATAACTATCGGCTTCTAAATTTTCACCCCCAACAAACATGGAAATGAGCAATTCAACTTCTTTCCTCATCCATCCAATTCTGTGAATCAAAGCCCAGCATTCTTTTAATTCATCATCTACATCCTCTAAAAAGGATGGATGATCTATTCCCATCAAGGTTTTAATATAGTTTTCAAACCGATGTAATTCATTTGAGGTATCTACCAAAATCAATGATAGAACAGACTGACCATTGTTTGCATCAATGCAATCCATTAGATCATACCAAAATTTTTATTAAATCATCCACTGTCGACTTCATATAAAATGAAAGAGACAATGGTTTAAAATTTCTGGGCACTAATGATGCCGCAGTACGGCATTTCATCAAATTTATCCAGAAATCGGCCCTTAATTCATCAAATCGGGCCTGAAATTCCAAGGAATTGCTTGGAAATATATTTTTGTCATTTCCCACTTTCAGGTACAAGGTCCCACCGGGCATGCCAATGTTTGCGCTGCTGGGCAAACTCACTATCGATCGGTGTGCCGGCGGCACGATCGATTAAAAGCGCGGGATCTTTTTTGCCCCTCGAGCCTGGGGACTTTCCTGAAAATGGAAAATGAAGACGAAACGTAGAAAGTAAAAGACTGCGCGCCCATAAATGACGAAGAGAGCTTTCGATTAATTGCAAATGTTTACACCCTAATGTTTTCAAGTCTGGAAACTGAGCTTCCTATCGATGGCAGCAAAAGCCTTTAAAATAAAGAAAGAAAAAGACTAATTTTTCTAGTTGATGATTGATTGTGTGTGTTTTGCTTCTTCTTTGACCCATTATATATACTAGAAGCTTTGTAGAAAATAACTACCATTACAAGAAACTACCCACTCTACTCACTTAGAAAATAACTACCCACTAATAAGTAACCAACGACACTTATCCCTTATCAATAGGGACACATTTCAGAAGTTGGTTTCTTTCACTTCTTGAATCTTCCATTATCTCTTCAGAAATAATAAAAAGTAAATATCATTTAGTGGCATTTAATCAAAGTGAACTTATTAGTGAAAAAAGATATTTTGTGGTGCATAGAGAGAAGTAAAAACAGCGAGCTCACCACGTCACCAACGACCGCCATTCTAACGGAGGTGGACATGGAGGAGGTTTTGCAGCCGCTGACCTTGGTGTTCGACGGAGGGTGAGGGAGGCTAGAACTGGAGAAACAGTACAGAGTAGCCGGCGCGTCAAATGACGCGCCGGCGTAGATAACAAATTATGTAAGTAACTATATATGCGTATTAAATATCCGTTTACGCCCCTCAACGGTACAAATGAAGGGCATTTTTATTCACCCCCAAAAAACGAAAATCGGATTTTTTTTTAAAAATAATATGGAAAATTTTATACATAACCGTGAGTCCCGGAGTCGTTTCTTGGTTAGAGGAGTAGCAAGGGACTACCTTCGAAGAAAAACTAAAATATGGCCAGCTAGATTTTGTGAGATTAATGGAGATTAAGGTAGTGTTTGACAATTTTTTTTCTTCAGTTTTGTAAATTAGAAAGAAAAAAAAACACCGTTTTACAGATAATTTTCGTTTTTTTCCCTTCAGTTTTGAAAACCAATTTTTAAAAAAGGTTATTCTGAAAAACTCCATTTTGAAGTTTTTGGGTTCCAATTTTGGTTTTCAGTTTTTAGTCCACTCTTTAAGCCTTGCTAGGGGCAATTTAATTTGAAAACCTTTTCTCCAAAACCCACTTCACATTTCATCACTCCCACCAGTATTCCATACCACCCACCACAAAATGATTATGTCGTCACCGCAACACCGTCGTCGCCCACATCTGCCACACTATGGCCACCATACTGCCCCTGACCTCAACCCATCGTCGACACCCTGCTAATATCACCACCCCACCACCGTTGCCATTCGCTACCCTGTCCAAGCTACCGCCACCACAACCACATATCTGCCCAATCGCCATTGTTGCAATCATCACCAACTTCACTAATATCGTGCCCCATCACCGCCACCTCACCCACCGATGTGACCGTCCCTTGCCGATGAACAATCGCAGATCTGTTCTATCTACCGCCATTTCCCATCGCCAAATGAATCACAGAGGCAATGTCGAACATCCATGGATCTCCGATCGGTGGATGTGTCCGGTGCCAAAAGCGTCACACCTCTGTCCCATCACCAACGCACACATATTTGGCCCGTCGTCGCCACTGCACCCATAGATCTGCATCGCCGTCGCAGCATTTGTGCAGTGGGTTTCTTGGTGGTCCGACCTGGTGATGCGGAAGGTTTTGTGATGGTGGTGGTGTTGGGATTTGACATGGGGAGGTGGTGATGGTGGTGTGTTGTGATTTGATAAGGATGGGTGTCGGTGCAAGGTTGATGGTGGTGGAGGTATTGACCGACGGTGGTGGTTCGGCCATGGTTTCTAGAGAAAGTCAATTTTCGAAAGCAAAAAAATAATAGTAATAATAATTTTTTTTTGAATGAAGTAGAAAACTAAAAAAAAAAAGGCTTACCAAACACGTTGGTTTTTAGAAAAACTAAAAGAGGGTTTTGTTTTCATTTTTTTGTAAACTGAAAATTAAAAACCACAATGTTTATAAACAGACCCTAAATCATAAATGCTAGCCTAATGACTTTGTTAGTATAAAGACGGTGGAATAGTCTCGTATGAAGCTTGGGAAAGTACAACTCTTTCTTCCCACACTAGTCCTTTATCCCTTGAGCACCTTGACCATGTAAGCGGTAACATTCAAGCACAAGTAACTAAGATGTGAAGAAGTGTTCTCATATAGAAACTCTTAAAAGCTCCTTGAAGAAATCAGCGTTGGACGAGAGTTCTCGAAAACAAATGTGTGTACGTAGCAACAAGAAATCTTATTACACACAAGTAATGTGGGACAAAAACATATAATGTTTTTTCTAATGTTCATTTTATACTGTCATTCTTGTCACCGAAAAGAAGAGTTCTTTGTTAAAATACTCCAGCAGGATGGGGCAAAAGAAGACATATTGAAACCTCAGTGGCCTTAACTAGTTAGCACAATTCATGTGATCCCAAGTTACTTCTTCTGGTGGTACCGATCTCTTTACTTGGCTTGAAGGAGATTCAGTCAAGGTCACAACTTCTCATGCTGGACATTACCAGTCTCGTCACAAAGTTTAGAGACATCAAGTGGACTAGCACCGTAAGGGGTCCTAACAAACTGAGACATTTGCAGCTCAAATAGCCAAGTACTGGTTTTGTATCTTATATACTATGTGTATATTTGTATTATTTAAGTTGCACGTGCGATGCCAGTTTGGAATGTGATTTATTATAAATTTTGTTATCAAAACACTAAAACATAGAACTGCAAAGTTTTAATCGTTAAATCATCTGAATTTCTTCCTTTCTTATTAAGTAACACTAATTATAGCAATGTACTTTAAAACTAAGTAAAAGCCATGATGACATTAATTCCAATAATTGTGATAAAGAATTGAACTATCCTAATCCTTCCCGATGTATATGCGCTTCCTGGACATGGTTTTGATCATGGCCTAGCTTTCTTGTCTTTGACATTTTTGTTCTTTAGAAAACGTTCAAGAGTCTCGTCATTATCGACCGTTTAGTCTCTTCGATTGCAATTGCTTTCATGGTCTCTTTCTCTGCAATTGTTTTTGTCACCTCTGCACAAATTGATATCTCGCCAAGTTACTCTCGGAGAGTTCTATAATTTTATTTAAAACTTGTACTTTTTATTGTTGCATCCAACCACATTTCTGCAGTATGCGGATTCTTATTGCTGCATTGAATTGGTAACATCAGATTGAAGTGCGCAATATAGCTTAGAGAAGGTTATCGTTTTTTTTATGTACCATGATCCTAACAGACTTTTTGTATTATTCGACGTTACATTCAGTCACCATTATGGCTACTTCATCAAATAAGATGTTGATAACCCTGTATAAGTCATCAACCACTTAGAACCTAATGTTGAACCTACATGTAGTTACAAGGATGTTATTTTGATGATTGTTATACACTTTGTCGGTGTTTGTGCTTAGTATACTAACTTGAGATTGTGTTTTTCATTTGGTTCATGGCCAGTTGTGTATTCATTGCTGTCTCGATATTTTGCAAATGATCTTGGACAATGTACACATGCGTCATAGTGAGGTTGTCTTTAATTTTCAACTTCAATGATTACTATTGATATGGGTATATACACCCGTGGGAGAGCGACAAGTGTCGCCACCAAAGAGTTTCGAAACCGCCCTATGACTCTTGGAGAAGTGGGAAGTGGCATTTACCCATTCTCCCACTCTCCTATTATGGGCAATAATCATCCATGAATTTTGTTAACTCCCCATAAAAGCTAGAAACTCCCAATTAAGGGAGAGGACCCTTTAAGACATTCCTATAAAATGGAAGTGAAAGAGGGGGAAGAAGGTAAGTTCTGACTATCTATAATATTCTCAGCTATTCTCTCTAAATGGCTTACCGACTTAGGCATCGGAGACTCTCCGCCGGAGCCCCCTCCGGGGTCCCGGCGCGTCACCGTTTGCTCATGTTGTGCTTTGCAGGTTTGCTCGCGTGCTCGTTCGGTCCCGGTCAATTTTTGGCCACAACATTTTGACGCCATCCGTGGAACCGACTAGCCACGCAGACCTAGCAAACATGTCAAGCAAGGAGTTCAGAACACCAGCTAAAAAATCATTGGCAGCACTAGCGGCGTTCATGGCGGTTAGTATACAATCGGTTGTCATCAACGACATTACCACCCTATGAAGCTATCACCGCCACCATGAAGCAACCTCCACTGCCATCATCTAGTGTCTGTGCAACTGTGGGTCGTCAGCGGCGTCACCTCGCGGCTGTGCTTTATTCAGCCACGCAAGGCCACCCGGCCTGCACCACGGTCGCTGCGACACAACCATCACTGTCGACTCGACCACCATCATAGCAAAAGAAAAGGAAGGGGAAAAAAGAGTCCTCAACCCGAGTGCGGCCGCTACAATCCCCGACCGCCGGATGTGAAGAACTACCACCACTGCGTAGCTATCACGACGAAATGCCCATTCCCAATTGGGTCGTCACCAAAAAAGAAGAAGAAAAAAAAACACAGAAGATGGCCACTGTACGCCACCGTCGTTGGCCACTGTCTCCGACGCGGGCTTGACAACTCCCCCTCCAACTAGCTGCGCCACCGCAACCGTGCGGTAGGCAGCCACCACCACTCCGGCGGACTCCTCATCGCTGCTTCAATTTCAACCACAAGTCCGCCATTAAGGCGTCGCAATATCAACCACAAGTCCGCCATTTCATCTCGACCAACGGCAACGGCGTCAAACCGTTCTGTTCAGGTCAGGCGCAACAGCAAACTCCACGCCACTACCGGCGCATCAACCAACAGCATAAACTGTGGCCATCTACGATAGCACACTGTCAAAACTGGCAGTGCCAAATTGCGGGCTGCCGTCGCCGCACCAACACTCCACCGCAATCAAGAGCACCGCCATTGCTACAGGAACGGTCACTGGTCGCCCACCACCATGGGTCATCAATCCGACCATTAAGGCGCCACCACAAAACCTGAACCATAAAAAATAGCCGCACTGCTGGAGCCACGACACCAAGGCTTGCAACCGCAGGCAACTCATCCTACTCCTGTTGCCCCTACCTCAATTAACGCCTCCACCCACAACAGTCATCGGTGGGTATCTCCTCCACTTACACAGCTATTGCAAAGCTGCCATAGCAACCAAAAAAAAAAAAAGTGAAGGAAGCAATTGACACCGGCGCCACGCCATCGTCGTGGCCGGTACAACCGTCGTCACCAAACGATGGGCCTTTATCTATAGGGACTGGCGCCAAGCACACACGCCGCCGCCTTCATCGACAATCATCCACCGTAGCCACCAAGTGGCAGACTACTGCCTTCACTCCGGCCCATTTTAAGCTGTCACAGCCAACAGCAACGACCGTCGCCAGACATGCCATTTCCGCCACTGCTCCGTCCAAACCTCCATCATAGCAACCATTAGATGCACGACCTTCGTCTGTAATCGACGTCCCCAAGGAGAAAACGGCCAGATCCAGACTCATCGGGGCCACGAAGAACATCGAAGACGAAACATCACCGCCGCCACAATGGGCCTTCGACCCATTCGCCGCCATGCTACCGTCGTGGTCTCGGTAATCACGCTCAGTCGCATCTAAGTGGAGCTGCCACCACTTCTCAGGCCAACTCCCCGCCGTCGCGCCTGGTAGCAGCTTCATCGCCGTTGTACGCTACCATAGGAGGTTGCTGTTGCTTTCAATTGCTGTACATTGCCGACGGGCCATCATGGTTGCACCAAATGCTCTAGTGTCGTGGATCTGCACCGAACAGCGCCTGCCGCAATCGAGCAGCGGACCTTCAGCAGCCATGGCCTTTGCCTGTCTTGACATCCTCCTCAGATTTGTAGCCAGCTGCTATGAGTTTTGGAAAAGAAGTGGCCGGATCTACCTCCCTCTGCGCCAAACTGCCGGCAGATGGCACTTTCGGTGGCGGCGACGCTTCGGCAGTGCTCCGATTGCCTCCTTTGGTGAAAGAGAAACTGACTCTAATCAGGTGCACTCTTATGAAATTATGTTTTAACCCCATAAATTTGCATATTTCTAGTGCTCGTCCACAATCAAGATTTAATTAAATCTGATATTGTGATTTATCTGTGCATATTAGCCTACACATGAATGGCCATATTCGTCACTAAAGCCTGTATACATAGAGTTGTTTGTACACGGCATAATCGTAACGGCTATGATTTTAAGCACGATACTTTTGGCGTACACCTCTGTATTGCTTAAATATTTAGCCGAAAACCTATTAATTTTTTGGTCTAGCGTCGGCCAATTGCTTCAATTGGCGAAGCGCCTTCAGACCATTTGAGTGCTCATAATTTCTATTATGCCCCACTTGTGTCATGCAATCCGACACATCTTACTTGTCTAAAGCGACAGGGTAATAATCGTTTCACAGCGTATGATTACTACCAGTTTAGTGTTAAAATATATTTGCCTTAATCAGCTCGTACGCTCTCTTGCTATATTTTTTCGTGACATGTTTTTTCTGTTACAAGGGTTTATACTGCACCCCACTTTATACTTGAAGAAAATTCACAGCCCCTGTGGCTTTAATTACGCTAAGAACTTCAAAGGCAGCATCCTGCCTGCTAAGTGTCAAATGACTTGTGTAATAGAAACGCACAAGCTACCACTAATCTGATAACCATGAGAGCGTCATAGCCTATGATTATAGCTTTGCTAGTATTCTCACTTGCCACACTGTTGCACATCGCTGCACAACATTTCAACAAAATGTTGCAACGTCTTTGTTAGTACGGACTCCGTGTCTGCTAGTTGCTTGGATAGACCATGGTTCCCTAGCTTTATTTACTTGTCTCACCAAGCCGGCAAACAACGGTTCTTTTTACGAACATGACCTACACATTGACTCAGAAGCTATCATTGCATCTATACCTTCTTAGTCGGGGGGCTACATGTATATGAGACTACGACCACTTTGGCATGGAGCCTGCACTCCCCCTCATACGATGGCTGAGCAGCACGACCTGCTCGTCACCACTCATGCCATTTAAGAATCTATCAAGTAGTTTCAAGCCTTGGTCAATCATCCTTCTCGGATGTATCGAGCATTACAAACCACCACCTGTCAAAGGCAACCTATTCAATGATGCCTTACCTAACCTCCTCATCATGACGCTGAGAGCTTTTGTAACCAACGTCCAAGGTCACCCGACGATGAATTCAGAAATACTCTCAGCGTTGGCATCACAACAAGGACTAAGTCCGTTGGCCGTCGTAATGGCCACATCACTTTTTCTAAATGATGAGGAGCGTCGTCATTCCAGGAATAAACGACCTAAAAAAATATATTACGAAGATCACTCGTTAGTACCTCAGTCGTGCTCTAGCCACTTTTAGGACCAAAACTTTGAGATGCTCAGCATCACAGTGCCAATTATCATTCAGCACACCTTCACTAAGGACATTTGTGTTGGTCTAGCCTAGCAACCCCTGCTTATCTCTATAAAGAGCCGCCTAAATCTTGGCCCAACGGAGTAGTCATATTCCTTCTCGAGGAGTCGCGTAAGCCTCACAGAGCAGAGATCCTTCGAAATCCTAGCTCACTGCTCACCGAACTAAGCAGAAGAACCCCGATAGACTCTTGAAGTCTCTCCTGCTCAAAAATAAAGTGAAGAGAAATGAAATGAAATGAGCTATTCTTGTATAGCGATATTATTGTAATCCAATAGCCACGATCTCACGACCTTTGGGACAACTAACACATGGTGCCATTCCATCAGCATAACAGAGGGGCAAGTCACCCTTTATACCCATTGATGGAAACGACAAAATCGAGTAGACATGCTTCTCCACTTGAATCCTCTATAAAGCCTCTGCTCCCCAGACCAAGTAGACTAGCTTCTTTAAAGTAAGCCTCTACTCGCCTAGCCGAGTAGATGAACTCTTTTTTAGGTCTAGCCTCTGCTCGCAAGAAGAGACAGACGACGCGTTAGACCCATCAATACCTCTACTCGCCCAGCCGAGTAGACGAGCTCTTTTTGAGGTCTAGCCTCTGCTCGCAAGCCGAGCAGACGGCGCGTTAGACTCATTAATGCCTCTACTCGCCTAACCAATTAAACGAGCGCATTTGGTCTTAGCTTCTGCCGAGCAGACGAGCGCACAGACCCATACCTCTGCTCTAACTGAGTAGACGAGCGCATTTGGTCTTAGCCTCTACCGAGCAGACAAGCGCACAGACCCATGCCTCTGTTCTAGCCGAGTAGACGAGCGCATTGAGTAGACGAGCGCATTTGGTCTTAGCCTCTGCCGAGCAGACGAGCGCACAGACCCATACCTCTGCTCTAGCCGAGTAGTCGAGCGTATTTGGTCTTAGCCTCTGCCGAGCAGACGAGCGCACAGACCCATGCCTCTGCTCTAACCGAGTAGACGAGCGCATTTGGTCTTAGCCTCTGCCGAGCAGACGAGCGCACAGACCCATGCCTCTGCTCTAACCGAGTAGACGAGCGCATTTGGTCTTAGCCTCTGCCGAGCAGACGAGCGCACAGACCCATGCCTCTGTTCTAGCCGAGTAGACGAGCGCATTTGGTCTTAGCCTCTGCCGAGCAGACGAGCGCACAGACCCATGCCTCTGCTCTAACCGAGTAGACGAGCGCATTTGGTCTTAGCCTCTGCCGAGCAGACGAGCGCACAGACCCATGCCTCTGCTCTAACCGAGTAGACGAGCGCATTTGGTCTTAGCCTCTGCCGAGCAGACGAGCGCACAGACCCATGCCTCTGCTCTAGCCGAGTAGACGAGCGCATTTGGTCTTAGCCTCTGCCGAGCAGACGAGTGCACAGACCCATGCATCTGCTCTAGCTGAGTAGACGAGCGTATTTGGTCTTAGCCTTTGCCGAGCAGATGAGCGCACAGACCCATGCATCAGCTCTAGCCAAGCAGACAAGCACATGTCTAAGCCTTTGCTCACAAAACCGAGCAGACGAGCACATTAGACCCCTCTGCCTATATTTGACCAGCCGAGTATACAAGCTCCCTCCGAGGTCAGTCTCTGTGCTCGTAAATCTGAACAGACGAGCACCTTTAGATCCTTTCAATCTCTCTGCTCGCCAAGCCGAGCACACGAGCACTTTTAGAGCCTCTAAGCCTCTGCTCGCCAGGCAGGGCAGACGAGCACATTAGAGCCTCTCAATCTCTCTGCTTGCCAAGCCGATCAAATGAGCATCTTTGGAGCCTCTAAGCCTCTGCTCGCCAGGCCGAGCAGACGAGCACATTAGTCTCAGTCTCTCTGCTCGCCAAGTTGAGCAGACGAATACCTTTAGAACCTCTAAGCCTCTGCTCGCTAGGCTGAACAGACGAGCACATTAGAGTCTTCTCGCCAACCCGAGCAGGCGAGTGCCTTTAGAGTCTCCTAAGCCTCTACTCGCTAGGCCGAGGCGACTAGCACATTAGTCTATTTCGTTTGCTCGTGCAGCCCAGCAGATGAGCTCCTTTAAGACTCTATTCGACCAGCTGAGCAGACGACTACATCCATGCTTTCTAATCAGCCAACCGAGTAGACGAGCAGGGCTAAGGCCTCTACTCTGCCAATCGAGTAGGCGAGCCCTCTAAGCCTGTATTCAGCAGGTCGGGTAGACAAGCCCGCCTTTGCCAAACCAAAAGTTTTTGCACTCTACCAATGAGTGAGAGATATCACTTTTTGTTTGAATTCCTAACGCGGAGCATCCCTTAATAAAGTCTAAAATTCGATGCTAAGTCAATTATCCTGCTTCCACATTCTTTCTTAGAAAGAACATGGAATGGGGGCAAATGATATGGGTAAAAATATACACCCGTGGGAGAGCGACAAGTGTCGCCACCAAAGAGTTTTGAAACCGCCCTATGACTCTTGGAGAAGTGGGAAGTGGCATTTACCCATTCTCCCACTCTCCCATTATGGGCAATAATCATCCATGAAATTTGTTAACTCCTCATAAAAGCTAGAAACTCCCAATTAAGGGAGAGGACCCTTTAAGACATTCCTATAAAATGGAAGTGAAAGAGGGGGAAGAAGGTAAGTTCTGACTATCTATAATATTCTCAGCTATTCTCTCTAAATGGCTTACTGACTTAGGCATCGGAGACTCTCCGCCGGAGACCCCTCCGGGGTCCCGGCGCGTCACCGTTTGCTCATGTTGTGCTTTGCAGGTCTGCTCGCGTGCTAGTTCGGTCCCGGTCAATTTTTGGCCACAACAACTATTTTAAAGTAGCATAAGGAATCCTGTAAACAAATTTAAGAGAGTTGTAATTTATTTGTTTTAAAAATTTTCATGTACAACTATTAACATGCATTACTAAATATATAATGTTGACGTTCTTGCTCCAGAGATGTGCGTCTGTCCAAAATGTCTGTCAACATCACTGCTTTTGCTTCATTCATTTGTTTCTTCAATAACATGGAGTTAATTATCTTATTTTTATGTTGCATTTTTCATCTTAACATCAAATTCCATTAACATATGATATTTCATGTCTATGTGCACTTAGGTTCCATTTGCTAACCGAAAGTGACAATGTTAAGTATTGCTTCTCTCTTGTAACATGATGGTTAGCAGTGGAATGCTATATGTTCATATAAAAGTTGATATATTTCATGTTCACATAAAAATTTATATATTTCACATGCGTTAAACCTTGGAATGTGAACTTATTTGAGTTAGATGATGCAATAACTGGATTTCTATCAACAATATCCTCAAGTAGTTTTTCTCTAATCAGAGCCACGCCCTCCCACAAAGATATGGTCATCGAGTTTTTCCTATGCAGTAACAACAAGTTATTGAGATAGAGACAACACTAAGGGTTCGTTTGACAAATTTTTTTTTTGGTTTTCAGTTTTTAAAGAGCAGCTTAAATTTTTTTTTTTTTTTACAAAAACAAGTGGGTGTTTAATAACCTTATTTTTTTTGGTGTTTGGTAACCCTTTTTATTTTGACTTTTTTTTTTTTGGTGGTTTGCGGTGGCAGTGGTGGTGGTGGGGCGTAGCGGTGGCCGGAGGTGGCTGGTAGCTGCCGGAGGTGGTTGCCGGCGGTGGTGGCCGGCGGCCGGAGGTGGCTGTCGGCGGCCGGCGGTGGCTGCTGGCAGTCGCCGGTGATGGTGGCGTGCGGCCGAAGGTGGCTGCCGGCGGTGGGAGGGTGGTGGTGGTGGTCTCCAAAAAAAAAACCAAAAGTGAAAAAAAAAACCAGTTTCTGGAGTTTTTTTTTTTACGCTTCAGTTTAAAAACTGGTTTTTTAAATTGGAGAAGGAAAAAAAAAATGGTTACCAAACGCACTTTAAATGTACTTTCAAGAATAGTTACTTACTATTTGGTGAGAAGTATACTTCTCCTTTGTTAGTCATTCCTTTTTTATTTTGTTGATAACAAAATTTCCTCTAACCTTGTATAAAAGACCTAGGATTCTACATTTTTTGTAGCCATTAGTCATTTTTCTTTTCAGTAAACTTCAGTCATGCATACATTTCAGGGTGATAACGTAGCAGTATGCGATTTTCTCGCTTCCTTAATTTAGATTGTTTGAATATAGCATTGTTGGACTATAAATTGATGTCATCTTCCTCTTAACGAATATTTGTGTTTGCTTTCAGCATCGACTTAGTTTTAGGATGAATGTTTTGGAAGTTAGGATTTGTCGACTTAAGGTTTCGTTACAAATTGTGTAAGACTTGTTGTATTAAGATGCCGTTGAGTTTTCTTATTGTATCCTCAAATATAACTGCCTGAACTTTTGTGCCATGCATTCATAGGTTTATGATGATATATGGACAACAAAATTCTAATGACGTGCTAGTGTAAGTACCTCTTCATCGATTAAGCTTTCATGTCTATCCTACGCCCTCTGGGTTGGTATTTGAACTAGTCATGCAAACTCATACCACTTTCACCTTTACCGTCCACGTCCTCTGGTACGCTAGGTAATTTCCATCTCTAGAGTCGACATGTACGTCTCCATAATGATAATTTTGGAAATGACAAAATCTTATGAAATTTGGCAATATAGGTCGGAGATATAGTTAGTAATATACAATTTATAAACAAACTTTTAAAACATAAAGATACTAATAGCTAATTAATATTTTCCTAATAAGTGGTCATATATTTTACACCATAAAAATTTACAACCAAAAAACTACGAAAAGATGATAAAGCAATTTCTAGCCTAAATAAATCAAGCTTGGTAATTTTAAGCAGCTTTGTTTGAATGAAGACCTTTTTCTTAGACAATATTTCTCATGTATGTTGTCCCATTTTCTTTCTTGGCCCTGACTTGTTAAATAGTTTTCTTGTTGACATGGACGTTCCTCTTGACAATGTAACATATAATTATCTAAGAGAGAAGATCGGCTCGCGTAAGTAGATGCTGACAAATGGTTTAGTTTGTATTTCAGCGTTGTTAATGGTCATTATGAAACATAGGCATACTGGGTATTACTTCCGTCTCAAATGAAATCGATAGCCTTCATTCTTGGATATGGAAAGAAGAACTCATGGTATAAAGATTGGTTTCCCTACAAACTGGCCCATTGTAATATCTACATGGATGGTATTGTCTTTAAATTTTCTGCAAACCATCCTTACTTCATGATTGGGTAGTTTTTCTTGTACCAACCAATATTGAGGTAAACCATTAGGGGTCAAATAATTCAAAGTTCCTCTGAACATGACTTATTTGTATCGCCAACTACTTCACCATAGTTATTGAATTTTTTTGCATCACTTGGAGACCAATTTCTTGTCAAGATTATCCACATACTCATTTTTTGAAGCAAGTATTGCATGCTCTATCGTGTATTCTGCTGAATGTGCATTTTGTTATAAAGAAGGAAAGATGCAGTCAATCAAGTTGCTCTGGATCTGAATCACTGTCACACTTGGTCGCCATTTCATCTGGAATACGCATCATGTCATCTTCGTCATTTGGCTCGTCCCCACCCTAATTCGTAGTAAGAATTTGCTGAATTATTCTTGCACCCAGGTTGCTCTTTAACGAGAATTTTTGCATCCTTAGCAACAAATACAATTTTACAAGGCTTACATTTATAGTTTCTTCCTTGTGCTCTTTGGACTAGCTGGTAAGACATAGCAAAATTCTCTTCTAAAGACAAATACTTTTTGCCAAAGTCTTCTCCATTTTCTATGATATCTTCAACATTATATCAGTTTTGATGCATGTATCAGCTTAGCAATTCCACTTTTGATGGTTATCTTGCAAAACTTGTCTCGTAGGCTACTATTGGAATATTCAAGTGTGAATGTGTTGTCTCCCCATAAGTAATAAAGATGTTGCTGCAATTGGTATCGCTATTGCAAGTGCTATCTTCTTTCTCCTTCTCACATTTGCCACAAAATTGTTTTCCCCTCCTTCTTGCACTATTTATGAAGAAAACACCGCTCCTCATAATACAATTGATCTATTATTGTGTCAAAAGCATTGCTCTATGTCGTTTCAGAGTACTTGACACATGGGACTTGGTGTCACTTCACTTTCTCTTTGAAAATCTTCGCATATTAGCTCATACAATATGTCCCATAGCATTCATGTATTTGTTGGTTGGTAATGGGCTAAAAATGTAGCAAATCGTCTATGGATAGCATGCGGCATTTGAATGTCATCGCCTCATTCAAACACTCAATGCTTTGATGAGTTTTCAATAGTCCTATTTTTTGTGCAGCGTCTCTGAATGACAAATATTATCTTCCATTAACTGTTAGAAAACATGGAAAGATTTTGGACCCTTGACGTGATTTTGTAACATTGTTAAGTAGTATCTTTCTCCTTTTCCTGGATGTCTCCATTGGCATAACCAATCACTTAACCCTTTTGCCTTTTTTTTTCCAATGTCTCTTTTATGGATTCGAGTATAATGCTTTAGGCAATCTCTGTAAAGATACTTGATTTGTGCTCTACCATCTGCATATATTTTTAAAAAAACAGACTCTCAGTATCATTCGTGAAAGGTTGTCATTGATTATCACGTTTTCTGAGCTTTTATTTTCCCAGTAAGAGACATATTGCTTCCTTGGAAGATGTAGTTGCAGGTTCATTGGATCTTAGAAACGATGAAATTCATCGACCACATTTAGATGCTTGACTTGGAAACCCTTGACTGCACCAAGAATGCTACTGTGCTCTGTGACACAAATTTTTTCACTAATATGTAAAATTCTATTAGGGCTGGAGTTACATAGGTAGTAAAAATAACTTTTTAGAAATTGAACCCTAGAATGACACCTACCACACTAGTTTTGAGTTCCTAACTAGGCGGTTCGACACCTACCATACTAGTTTTGAGTTCATAACTTGGCACCTCTGATCTTTCTTATTCTGAACTCATCGAGTCCACTATCGATCGGAACACCAACACCACTCCATCACTGACCCAATAATTTGATGAATTTGGGCAGGGAAGCGTGGAAAGAAGATACTCGGGAGAGACAAATGGATGAGGAAGTGACATTACCAACAAAACCTCAAAATTTATTAAAACAAGGGCCATTTCAGGATTTTGTCCACTCGGGGGGGGGGGGGGGGTGCTGGGGTGAAATGACGTGGAGGCCAGGTGGATTAAGAAGGGAAGTGACGACTACAAGAAAAAGTGTATTTTGCGACGGATTGCTAAATGGTAGATTTATCGACGGATAAGTCCGTCAGTAAAACTCTGTTCATATTTTTGGCCGTTTTTTTTTAAAATTTAGTAGAAAATTTTTAGCGCCGGAAGGGTTCTGTCGCTAAAACTCCCAAAGGTGGCCATTCGCGACGGAATATTCTGTAGCTAAAATTTTCGTCGCTAGAAGTCTGAACTTTTAAGCAACGGACTTTTAGCGACGTGATATATCCGTCGCTAAAAGTTCTGTTATAAAAATTCTCTCTCCCCTTCTTTCTCTCTCATTTTGGTTCTCACTCATGCCTAATTTCTTCCCCCAACGGCCCCCCTTTCGGCGATCCCCCCTCGGGCGACAACCCCTCCTCCGGCAGCCCCCCCTCCACGACAACCCCCCATGACGCCGTACAAAGCTACAGCTTTTGTGGGCCTCCACTGCGGCACCACGGCTGCCGCCGATATGTCCATTTTACCCTAATTGTGGTTTAATGTATGTGTTTAACTGTGTGTGTAGGGCCTCTGTGAGAGGCAAAACATCCAAACCCCTTTTCTCCAAAAACCTCTCTCTCTGAATTTTGATTCCGTCACCATTGTCGATTTTCCTAGCGAGTGGTGATGTGGTAGTCTAGTTATTTGTTTAGTAAGGGTTCGTGTAGATCTGGTAGGTTGCAGTTAGATGGTCAATTCGTCGCAGGTGGTTGCTTGATCCAGTCTTTTCAGCGCCAGTGATTGGTTAGGGTGTTGATGTGAGGCTTAAGCTGTAAGGTTCCTGGGTTGGCTTGTGGTAGGTTATGGGTGCATGTCAAAATTGGAGATGGGATTTGAGAGGGTCGTGATGCCACGAGTTGGAGAAAGAAGGGGAGTTTAGATCTAGGTTCTTTCATACAGGGTTTATTTTCCCCCTTCCCCCTAGTCGCTCTCCCTCCCCTTAGATCTAGAGAGGCTTATGTTTATTGAATTTTGGAAGGTGGCGTGGTTTCTGCGATATTTTCGGTGGTCAGGGATAACTTCGATTGATGATTCTGGTGGTAAGGGGCTTGGTCGTTTTGAGGTTTTCAGTTGATTTCCAATTGAAGCAGTTGGTTCGGCGCTCGAGAATCAACTGGTGTGGGTTGGTATCGCTGCAGAATGATGGCCGGAGGCACTCGGGTTATGGTTGGTGTGGTTGAGCCAGGGTGGTCGGTTATGGTTGTGAGGGCTGCCGAAACTGCATTTTTCCGGTGAATTGTCAAGTCGTTTATGTTTGAGGGCCATTCGTTTAGATTTGTTAAGGTGCTTCCTAGGGACCGGCAATAGATTGATGGCCAGAGTAGGTGGGTTTTCTGGCGCTGGAATAATGCACGGAGTTCGAGGCCACATCAGCGGGGATTGGTGGTTGACAGTTGGCTGGCATTTATTTATTGGCTTGTTTAGTTATATTTATTTAGTTTTAGTACCTAGTATTCATCTTGTTTACTGGTTTGTTTTCTAGTGGTTAGCTAGTTTGTTAGTAATTTGTTGTTTTAGTTTTAGTTTTAGTTGTTTGTTTTCTCTTATTTGCCTTTTGATAGCACACTTGGATGGAGTTGGCATCCAATTAATTTGTCTTTTACCTTTCAGCTACTTCTTGTGTATTCGTCTAAAAAAATTATCCTGGTATATATTTATGAACATTTAAAAAAAAAACTCTGTGTGTGTGTGTGTGTTTTGGAGAGAAAATCATCATTCATAAATCCTTTAATACCTAACGATCCACCAAATCAGGTTTCTAAAGTAAATCCGGTGCTTTTGGTTGGTAAGTTATGGACTAAAAAAATTTCCTTAGCTCGTCATGTTGAACCATCTCGTCTAAGATCTTATCTTCCGAGACTTCAAATAACACTTTTGGCTCGCAACTCTCCATGTCTGTAGAAGAGAAGACCTTCTGAGACAAAAGGTCTTTCTCAGCCTGTCGTAGACATTTCCTGCCATCCATTGTTCCTGAGGTAATTAGATGATAAATATACACAGTTTTCTTCTGACCAATCCTGTATGCCCAACCTATGGTTTGCCTTTCGACTGATGGATTCCAACCAATATCAAGTAAAACAACTCTCGACGCCCCAACCGAATTTATACCTTCTGAACAAGCCTTTATTGAGGCCGAAACATATCTAATTAGGGTTAATCAGTTTTAATTAGGGCTGATAGTAGGGCTGTAAATGAACCGAGCTGTTCACGAACGGCTCGTGGTTTGTTCTCTATAAAACTCGTTCGCGTTCGCTCATATAATAAACGAACTGAACATGAACAAGTTTATAGGGCTCGTTTATTAAACGAGCCGAGCATGAACACACCAAAATGTTCACAAACATGTTCGCGAACAACTTATTTAAATAATAAATTAATTAAAATATATTTTAAAAAATTAACATTTACATAAAAACATATAAATTAATGCTTAAAAATGAAAGCCCTAATGTTAATTAGCCCAAACCCTAAGCCCGTGGAATCAGCCCAATTTGTAAAGCCCAATATGTGAAGCCTACCTAAACCCTAACTATATAAATAAAAGCCTAAACCTAAACACACACAAATCACACACAACACATCAGCCGTCTGCTCCATCTGCTACCCCCTTCTCTCCCTCGTCTCTCTCTCACAACACACACAAACAAGAACACACACGCCTCACTGATCACACAAGAGAGCCCTTCTCTCCCTTTCTCTCTCCCTCTCCACACAAGCTCGGACATCGTCTACGATGCCATCAACGACGCCATCATTGCCGACATCGACGCTCGTAATCTCACCATCGCCGACGCATGCATTTGCCGATTTTTATGTTTTCATCGTCAACCATCAAGATTTCATCTGTCGATTTCTACGTTTTTTGATTCAAGATTTCATCTGCCGATTTCTACATTTTCATCTTGTACCTTATGTAATATAGTTTCTGATTCATTTTAGTTTGATTAAATTGAAAGAGTTGAGAATTTTTTGCGGATTTAGGGATTTGTTGGCAATTGAAACGAACACGAGCCGAGCTTCGAAACTCGAGTTCGACTCGTTTTTTTAAACGAGTTGAGCGAGTCGAGCCCGAGTTTTACTGTCACGAACTCGAGCTGAGTTCGAACATGAAATTTTTTGCCTTTAACGAGCACGAGCCGAGCTCGAACATAGCAAAACTTAAACGAACCGAGTTCGAACACACCCATGTTCGGCTCGAACTCGGTTCGTATACAGCCCTAGCTGATAGAGACGATTAGGGTAATTCGAGCTAAATATGATTAATGCTAATGAGGGCTAATTCAAGCTAAATAGGGTTAATTAGAGTTAATTGGGTTTAATTAGACTTAATTATTGTTAATTAGGGTTTTAAGCAGCGGCAACTGACCATTAGTTCACGAAATAATCCTACAAGCGATGTATAGGTACTTTTGGCATCGCTAAAAGGCTTGTTAAGAAGGTATAAATTTGGTTGGGGCGTCGAGAGTTGTTTTACTTGATATTGGTTGGAATCCATCAGTCGAAAGGCAAACCATAGGTTGGGCATACAGGATTGGTCAGAAGAAAACTGTGTATATTTATCATCTAATTACCTCAGGAACAATGGAGGGCAGGAAATGTCTGCGACAGGCTGAGAAAGACCTTTTGTCTCAGAAGGTCTTCTCTTCTACAAACATGGAGAGTTGCGAGCCAAAAGTGTTATCTGAAGTCTCGGAAGATAAGATCTTAGACGAGATGGTTCAACATGACGAGGTAATAAATTTTTTTAGTCCATAACTTACCGACCAAAAGCACTGGATTTACTTGAATCCTATTTGGTGGATCGTTAGATATTAAAGGATTTATGAATGATGATTTTCTCAGCTCAAGTTCACTATAACCATTTGATTTTGTACCGAACCTAAATCGATAAAAGCAACTGCAAATCAGTGGCAAGAAAAGGGAGTTGTGGACATTTTAGCTAACTTCCAACTAGATACACAGTACTGGGTCATGTATAAAAGCAAAACATTTGGGCTCTTTAATATTAAGCATCCTTGTACCTCTGAATCTTCCAATTTCACTCGATATTTGGACGAACCATGAAGGGAACTACATTCTCTCTCCTTAAAATCACGCAAACAAGGTACTAAAACGCGAGAGAGAGCAAAATGGGGTCAATTAGAGTATTGGGTTTAATTTGACTTAATTAGGATTTAATTAAGAGCTAATTAAGGTAAACATGCCGAGTTAATTTGTTAATTAGGGGCAATTAGGGCCAATTCAAGTTATTTAGGGTTAATTACAATGAATTGCATTTAATTAGACTCAATTAGTGTTATTCAGGGTTTAATTCGGGCTATTTATGGCTAATTGAGCCTAATTAGAGCATATCATAGCTAATTACCCTAATTGGGTTTAATTAGGGTTTGTCTACGATTTATCAGGACAGTCAGGATTTAATTAGGCTAATCAGCAGTAATTAGGGCTAATTAAAGATTAAATAACAATGAATTAGAGTTAATCAATGTTAATTAGGGTTAATCAGTTTTAGTTAGGGTTAATCGGTTTTAATCCTCCCCGGTATGACTACATGTGCTGTGATAGGAGCATCCCACCCCCCGCTGCCCCTCCACAAACGCAAACACCAACTGTGGAGCGACCGTCGTTACATGAGGACGAGATCCGTCGCATTACTGCGGAGGTGTATAGAATGATCGCGGCGAATAATCAGGTACAATCACTATTTCCCGTTTAGTAAACACTACATACGATTGCTATCGATATTAATGAGTATGTGCCTTTACATGCAGGGCACTGCTGCTGGACATGCTGAGCCGGATCCGGATCACAGTGCCCCCTTAGATAAGGACGATCAACATGATCCAGATCCGGGACTCACCGATCCCTAATCAGCCATTCCCCTCCTATCTATTTGTATCCTGCTCTCGTGCCCCCCCCTCTCCCCCGCGACTTGTACTCCCCTCCCCTTCCCTACTCTATTGTACCCCCGCTCCCGTGTCCTCTTGAAATTTGTTTACATTTTATTTTTTGATTAGTATATAATACATTCTTTATATATATATATGTGTGTTGTGTCTAAAATTTTAAGGTTAAATAATTGCTAATCCTAATGTGCATTGAGAAATATTTGCTGGATTGAGAATGATTGTTGAGAATTTGTAATTACAAGTTTGGATATTAAAATTTTACTTTTAAAAAAAAAATAGTTTAATTTTAGCGAAGGATTTTATTCCATCGCTAAAAGTCAAACTTTTTCTGTAAGTAAATGACTTTTAGCTACGACAGTTCTGTCGCTAAAAGGTTTAAACGACAAGTTTTAGCAACGGACATTCCGTCACTAAAAGTCATCATTTTCTGAATAATTTTGGCAACGAATTGTTCCGCCGCTAAATATTTTACGTAATAAATTATTTCTGAAAAAAGAAAATAAATTTAAATAAGGAAAATACAATTAGCGACGGAAAAGAAAATAAATTTAAATACGGAAAATACAATTATTTCTGTCGCTCAAAGTTGACTTTAGGCGACGAATTTCAAAATTCCGTCGCAAAACTTTTAGCTACGGAGTTATAGGCAACGGACTTTTAGTGACAGGGTGTCCGTCGCTAAAAGTCTTTAGGGACGGATGTAGGGCTTTTAGCGACGGAACTGTCCGTCGCTAAAAGTCCTTTTTCCTGTAGTGATTGGAGGCTTGACCCCCAACTTGTGTTGAATGTTAAGATTTAGAAGATTAAGGTGATGAGTGTCAAAATTGAAACCTTGAGGTGTTGGGTGGCTTTGACCCCTAAGTTTGCCGGTGCTAAGTGCAATTAATAATTAAAAGAAAGATATTCTGGCAACAACGTTATGTCCACAAATGTCGTTAAACTCTTAAACAATTGCGTCAAAAATACATAAAGCGACATCTAAAAGCCGCTGATTAAGATCGTTTAGTGAACTTAATTTTGTTAGAACGTGATGACTACGGGATTCAACATGTCAAGCTAGGGAAGTTCGAACCTGTGTGCAACATTTATTCCCGTTAGAGTAACCATCTAGAAGGCCCGTGAGCTACGTTTGTCAATCAACCATATGGAGTCTTCGCTACCATACAACAATGCAAAACAGTCATAAGAGTATGACATGACTATGGTCCAAAATGTTTCTTAATCATAGGTTATGGTCTTCCATTCCACTGAATACGCCTAGAGTGCATGCTCACCAATATAAGGACTTTTTCATCTAATTAATAGATCGTTATTGATGCATTTTTTGTCAATGAGCTGGGGCCAGGGAGGCATCAGAGCTGAAACAATATGGTGGAGGATGATAATGCAGAAGTTACTGCGACAACTTCGCAAATCATCAAGAAACAAGTGTATATCCAAAGACTGGAATCTAAGTCAATGAGCCTTAGGAAAAACACAACCATCCACGACTACCTAGTATGCAAAGAAAAATCCGGTTTCCCTATTGAATGCAGTCATGTTGCTTCCTATATATTATTACTTGACCAAGCCATGCTTGCAGTGCCATAGGGAACAAGGAAAAGTTCAATGGCCGGCCTGAAAGCTTACACTCTCTGCATCTTTGCAATCTTGAGTCTCACCAATAGTTGTGTTATGGCTTCAAGCGGATCTCAGGCAGTCGGGGGGGCTTACTGGCCTTCGTCGGCTTTCGATACTTTCCCACCGTCGGCCATCGAGATATCCCTGTTCACCCATATCTACTACGCGTTTCTGATGCCGAATAATATCACGTTCAAGTTTGATATCACCAATTCAACCGCATTGATCCTCGTGAACTTCACGTCAACGCTCCACTCGAGTAATCCACCGTTGAAGACACTCTTTTCCATTGCGGCAGACAAGGGGACGGAATTCTTTTCTCGAATGTCTTCAAACTCCTCCTCACGAAAGGTTTTCATTGACTCGGCTATAGAAGTGGCACGAAAGTTTGGTTTCGATGGTATTGATCTCGACTGGGAGTATCCTCGAACCCAAGACGAAATGGAAAACTTCGGCATCTTATTACACGAGTGGCGGGCCGAGGTCGAGAAGGAGGCCGTGGCTACTAGTCGCCCTCCACTTTTGCTCTCCGCAGCCACCTACTTTGCGGTTGACATTTTCATCAACGAGGTCTATCGATCGTACCCGGTGGGCTCGGTTAGCGAAAATTTGGACTGGATCAATGCAATGTGCTACGACTACCGCGGCTGGTGGGACACATCAGCTACTGGGGCCCATGCCGCGTTGTACGATCCAAAAAGCAACGTGAGCACGAGTTACGGGCTTCGATCATGGATCAAGGCCGGGTTCCCGGGAAAAAAGTTGATCATGGGCTTGCCACTCTATGGAAGGTCTTGGAAGCTCAAGGACCCTATGGCCCATGGCGTTGGGGCTCCGGCAGTTGGGTTGGGTCCCGGAGAGTTAGGGGAAATGACTTACTCCGAAGTTGAGAAGTTTAACAGAGAAACTAACGCCACCGTGGTATATGACTTGGCCACCATATCCACGTACTCTGTCGCCGGAACTTCATGGATTGGGTACGATGATGTTAGGTCCACGACGGTGAAGATAATGTTTGCGCAGGCCCTTGGGCTTCGTGGATACTTCTTCTGGGCCGTTAATGGCGACCATGAATGGAAAATCTCCAAAGCAGGTACGACCAAGTGTTGTTTTTCCTTTTCTTTCATTGCCCAAAAAGTAGTAGCTTCTCTAGTAAAAAAGTTCAATTAGGTTTTTTAAGAGGAATATTTCTCAATCGAAACATTTGTCCTTATTCTTGTTCATTTTACGTCATGCCTGCTCATTTGTAACAGGAAAAAAAACGTATATGTGACTAACCAGAACCACCTTTTTTTTTTCTTATCACAAAGTTTTCTCTTCCTTCAATTTTATTGAATAGTTTGCCTCAGTTGATGTTGTTGATATGATGCAGCTTCCGAGTCATGGATTCTTTGAAACAACTCTGGATACTTCAGCGATTCCATGCATGAACCCTTACACCCCCTATCAACTCCCTCCCCAAGAGAAGCTCAGTGATGAATGGTTCTGGAAAATTCAAGTTTCTTTGTACCATTTGTGACACCGTTGAATTTCTGGTTAGTAGACATAAGTGACTGTTCACAGTATTAAACATGGCAAGATGTGTGATGTGTGTGGCTTTGCTCCACTGTTTAGTATGTACTGTTGTATTCAGATAGATCAAAAAGTATCAAAGTACTGTATCCCAAATTGCTCAATAATGAGGAAATATATACATTATACATTGGAGCAGATCCACGTTTATATATGTCGAAGACGTCAAGATATTTGCAAACCTAAAGCAATTAAAGATAGCTCAATGGAAGGGACAGGCAAAGCTTCTTTGGCGTTATAGGATGGACCGACCCCAACTAAACTAGAATTGAGTATTTTTCTGTTGATATATTTACCGAGGGTGCAATCTTAACATGCATTACTAAATATATAATATTGACGTCCTTGCTCCATATATGTGCGTCTCTACAAACTGTCTCTCAACGTCACTGCTTTTGCTTCATTCATTTGTTTCTTTAAGAACACGGAGTTAATTATCTTATTTTTATGTTGCATTTTTCATCCTAACATCAAAATCCATTAACAGATGATATTTTATGTCTATGTGCATTCAGGTTCTATCCGAAAGTGACGATGTTAAGTATTGCTTCTATCTTGTAGCATAATAGTTAGTAGTAGAATGCAATATGTTCACATAAAATTTGATATATTTCATGTTCACATAAAAATTGATATATTTCACATGCGTTAAACCTTGGAATGTGAACTTATTTGAGTTGGATGATGCAATAACTGGATTTCTGTCAACAATATCCTCAAGTAGTTTTCCTCTAATCAGAGCCACGCCCTCCCACAAAGATATGGTCATCGAGTGTTTCCTATGTAGTAACAACAAGTAAGTTATTGAGATAGAGAAAACACTAAATGTACTTTCAAGAATAGTTACCTACTCTTTGGTTAGAAGTATACTTCTCTTTTGTTAGTCATTCCTCCTTTTTTTTTGTTGTTGATAATAATAGCTAACGAATAGTTTCTTAATAAGTGGACATATATTTTACACCATAAAAGCTTACAACCAAAAAACTACCGAAAAAAATGATAAAGCAATTTCTAGCCTAAATAAATCAAGCGTGGTAATTTTAAGCAGCTTTGTTTGAATGAAGACGTTGTTCGTAGACAATATTTCTCATGTATGTTGTCCATTTTCTTTCTTGGCCCTGACTTGTTAAATAGTTTTGTTGTTGATATGGACGTTCCTCTTGACAACGTAACATATAATTATCCAAGAGAGAAGATCGGCTCGCGTCAGTAGATGCTGACTATTGGCAGCGTAAACATTATTAAATGCATAGACACGTGGCGTGCTTAAGACCGTGAAAAGTGCCTTGAGAGGTAAGTGAAAATAAGCACGTCTGTTATGGTTATTAATGAAACGCCAGTTACCGATAGTGGTATGGTGAAGACAAATGAACTAGAGAAAACATGCGGGAAGCAAAAATTTGAACGGATTGTGCAAAAAGGAAAAAACCGCAAGCAGGTGCAAGAAAACCGGCAACAGTGGTTAACATGGAGACAGGGCTAGATCAGTAGCAGCGGTTGATAAACGGTTCTTAGAATAGACAGCTGTCAGCATTACCGAGAAGACTTTGGACAAAGATCAGTAAAATTGATTGCATGTAAAGCACATATGTCAGCAGAAATGACCGATCATGAAGTCTGAGAAGTTATTTTTAATGAAAATAAGGATAAGCAGTTACAAAAGGAGACGGTTATGAATTGAACAAGCAAGTAGGGGTCATCAATTTCACAAACAATACTAGACTTAGGAAAACAGATTCTATTATGCTCTGGCCGATTTCTCTTATTTTTGTCTGGTTTCTTGGATGATCTATCTTGTATCGATAGAAAATCATGTACGTTGTCACACTTGTGTTCATTGCATTGTAAGGATTGTCTTCATTGTTTCAGTGGGCGTATCAATTTTAGATTTGTTCAGTATTTTTTCTTCAGTTAGTTTTCATTTTTAGTGAAGTCCTCAGGTCCGAGAGGCAAAAAAGATCCCGCACTGTTATTGGTTGTGTCGCAGGCACACGATCGATAGTGAGTTTGCCCAGCAGTGCAAACATTGGCACGCATGGTGGGACACTGATAGCTAAAAGGAAAATTTATGCCAAGCACACGTAGTAATGTTGTAAGACTGCATGACGCCAATAATGGCACCGAAACTCCAGCCACCAACAATGGTGGAAATTTGGAGGAAGTAAGAAACGCTTAAGCCACTCATGGCATGACTAGGAGTGATAGCGTGAACGCCAACATTCAAAACTCAAGAAATGCCAACGGAGGAAGCTCCAACATTAATGGTGTAAGTCCTGATGCTGAGAGACCAGCCACTAGCCACAGTGGCCCAACTTTGACACAACCAAGAACCAGGTTAGTTCATGGACGTAAGAGTTCACAAATATGATGTCTCAATTTATGACCTTCATGCAAAACCAAAACATGGCTTTTGATAAAATAGTTAGTGGTCAAAATCAATCTAGTTCTAAGATGGTAGACGAAGTGAGACGACTGTCGGAGGAAAGAGAGGCCTCTGAAAGAGAAATGATTAAAGGTCTGTTAGGAGAAATCCAAAAATAGACATCCTCCATTGTTAGAATATTGAATTCAAATATACAAAAGGGGAAAGCCCATATCAGTAATCAAACTGACCCAGAGGAAGTTGATACTTTCCCCGTAAGGATTGAGAATGCTTTAAAACAGTCCAATGGATTGAGTTTGAATCAACCATATGAATCTGGTTGGTACATTCCCATACCTGCCGATGAGGGGGAACCAGGGCCGAGTAAAAAGGAATTCGGCATAAGCAGGCTTAAAAGTCTCGCAACATGGCCCAATAACATCAAACTTCTAAGAAATGGAAATGGTCAATATCATGGTGGTCAAGGAATCGAAGGCAAATATGCTCATCCTCATAAAAGAAATTCAGAGGGAACCACTCGATTCGAAAATCCAACATTCAAATAATCGATTGGCATTGTCTGACCAAACGATAGGGAATGGTTAGGTTGTAGGTTTGGAGCCCAACCTCACCACGAGTTCCACCAAATAGGAATGGGTCAAGGGTACATGCCTATCGATAGGCCTTCGTATAGAAAACCATACCCCATGAGGTCGATTAAATGAAAATACCTAGAGGAGTGAAAGTCCCAGAGTTTAGTCTATTCCACGGCGAAGGGAACCAATCGACCATTGAACATGTTGCGAGATTTACCTTTCAATGTGAGATTTAGGTCAGCACAACTGGGTCAAATTAAAATGGTTTCAATATTCACAGATTGGGTAGCCTTTTTCATGGTTTGTAAATCTGCCACCAAATTCAATGTTCTCCTTGAGAGACATGGAAGACTTATTCTTTGCATGAATCTTCAAAATGGATCCGAAAATCTCTCTGGCCGATCTGGCTAGGCTAAAACAATTTTCAGGGGAAAGCGCAGACCAATTTTTGGAAAGATTTAAGGCTTCCAAAAATGAATGTCATTTTCAAATGCTAGAATTGGAATTGGCAAATCTGGTTCTCAACGGGTTAGATCTCGAAATTAGAAAGAAGTTCGAGGGGATGGAATTCAAGAACATTTTTTTAATTATCCTCCAGAGTAGCCCGATATGAGATGTTACTAAGGGAGAAACTCGTCGATGGGAACCTACTTTCAAGATCTTGTTGATTTGGAAATAGATGCAGCAGAAATGGTCAGAAAGATGAACCTCTAGTTAAAGTCAGAAGTCTTATCATCCTACTTCGAAATTGCCTAATAAGCTGAACCCTTCACCCGTGCTCAGAAAGTATTCGTTCAATATAAATCAAGCTGACCTGATTTTTTATCATCTTTTGAAGATAATGTTCATCCAGCTTCAGGGTCCCCTTAGGGCCCCAAAGGATAAGAAAACTAAATTCTGTAAGTGACACAATACCATAAGTCATAATACTAACAATTGCGTTATTTTTTGTAATGCTGTGCAGGATTTTTGAAGCAGGGCTTCTCAAGTTTGTCGAAAAGGATAAAAAAGTGATGGAGGTAGACAGTGATCCCTTCCTAGAAATAGCGCTCGACATTAACATGTTATCGGTCAATTTTGACTCGATCGAATGCTCAAGCGATGAGGAAAGTTCAGAGGGAGACCATTATAAGGCAAGGAAACCTTTGGAGAGAAACACCAATCGGGGAAGAACAGAGGAAAAGGTAAGTTTTGATTTTGGTATGAATGAAAGTTTTGGTTGTCGCTGTAAGAAGAAAGAAAGGTTTATATGGGCTGATGAAGAGACTAGCTCCAATAAAGGAAGCTTGCTTCTAAAATTAGGCACATGAGTGTCAAAGATAAGGCCTATCGGTGAATCAGTATGCCAAAGTTGTGATTCCTCCAAAGAATGGTAAAAAAGAATGTGGCAGAAGGAACGGGGGATAGAAAACAAAACCAGCAAGAAGATGTTATAAGAAAGATATCAAAATTTGTGTCAAGAGGGACTGAATTATCATAATCAACCGGGGATGGGCTTCAGACAGCCAAATATGGCTAATCAAATGATTTATCAAAACAATGTAAGGCCAGGCCACTTTGGCTAAAAAATGGTGAGACTGAGATTTGGACCATTTGATCCAACGTATGTATCCAAAAATTACAAAGGCAAAAATCCCATAACGGCTGGACAAAAGAGTGAATTCAAGATGACAAAAGAATACTAGAGAGAGCCGAGAATGTTGAAACCTAAAGTGCCACACGATGATGTTTGGTACACGATTGGTCAAGAAAAAGTTTCGTTCCCAGAGACCTATCAAGACTTGAGTAGAACGCAAAAAAAAAAAAAAAGGGTGCAAAGAAAATTTGTAGCTATAATGCGGAAAGAGCTAGAACTCAAAAAAGCTCAACTTGAGAGAAAAAGGTGGACTTGGACAAGAAAGTCGGAAGGCCAGGATACAATTGGGATTGTGCAACAAAAACAAACAGAAGAAACATATCTCCAGAAAATGATCGGAAGCTGAGGCAAAAATGTTGATTCAAACAGGAGAGCTCAGCAAATTGAGGAGCTATCGGCGGGCAAAGAAACAAAGATGGATGTCCCAAATAAGAAAGAGGACAAAAAAGAAGGCAGAGTAAATATTGATTGTAACATGGTGTTCATTCTTCCCCTTGCTTTTGAAGCAAAGGTAGAACAATCATTTCAGGGTGTAGATGAAGATGTGGAGGATAATAAAACACCAACACCAAATAGTTTCACGCTCGAAGAGAAAGACAATACACTCGATGAAGCAAGGCAGAATCATTCTAGTAAGGGCATCTTAATCGATCATGGGAGGGGGTAAGAAATAAAATAGGACAATAGATGAAAAAAATCAATAAAAGAAGAAATTTACCTTTAGCGACATTGTCCTTGCACTGAAGCGAATCTTGTGTGCTATATCTTTCGAGTGGCTTTAGGTTTAGTTGTACTTGTGCCAACCTGAGTGATTAGAGGGTCCTCATGCTGATTAGCCGGCGCGATAACAGTCTATTCGATTTCTTTGAAAATTCCACTCAGACTGGCAGGGACTCTTGCCTCAATACCCAACTTCTTAGCTGGTCTTACATTTTCATCAGCTGGATAAAACAAATTAACGATCAAAGCCTTTTGAAAGATTGTTATTAGCAGAATATGTAAGGACTGAAAAAGTTCTTACTTGGGTTTAGAACGCTCAAGGATGTTGGAACACTGACGAGAGCTGAAGTAGTTTGGACAGGAGGAATGATGTTTAAGTAAATGACTGGTATCGGCTCGGTTGATTGAGGATTTGAGGCAGGGACATCAGAAACTTGCTCTGTTTGCCTTTTACCCTCCCGGATTTCCTTCCTCTTTTGAATGAAAGGTACATCATCTTCTTCATTGTCCTCTTTCATTTCTTCAGTCTCCTCGGTCTCTTCTTCTGCCTATGAGTCTTCGAAAGAATCATTTGTCACTCCGGCAATGTCAGACTCCTCTGGTGAAGGCTCGATAACAGGTTCTTTCCGTTTCTTACCTCGCACTTGTCGGGAGGGTTCTTCAGAAGGGGATTTGTTTCTTTTTTGCAGAGTGGTAGGATTGTTGCTTCTGCCTATATCAATGGAACCAAAGTACAATAAGCAAATTGATACCAGAATTCAAAAATGGTATTAAAAGCCGAGGTAAGGTACCTGGTCGATATTGTGGGCCGTCTGGAGCAAGATGAACCATGCAGTCAACGTATCTAATGCCATCATATAATTTGGAAACATTGTCTTGATACCACAAATCAAAAGGGTGAACTAATCCAGTAGTGCGAATGGCAAAATTGGACATAGTAAAGCTATCTATCGATCGGTCAATAGCCATGTCTATCGCCCTAATATGGTTTTGAGTTATTCTCTGAATTCTTTTTTTTTGCCTCCAAAAAACCATTATCGATAAAGAAAGGGGCTGAAATTCCTTGGACCAATCCAAATTGTTGGCCAAACTGGGAGGGAGTGTATCGTTTGTAACTGCAAACTCCCGATGGCGAGTTTGTGATTTGACCGCCCACATGAAGAAAACGTCCACAAAGAAAGCTAGCCCATACCCTACGGACAAAATCTTGAAACTCTATGGACATGCCTTCATCTATATGGGTAGGAAGATTCCTAAACCAGTTGGGTCCAAACTCTTTAAAGAAGAACGGATATGGACGCTTAAGATGAGTGAACTTAAAGAAGAAATGGAAACAATATATAAAAGAATGAAGTGTTATCTCGCCCAAAGAAAGGCGATGTCCATAAGTCAAGAAGTGGGTATCAGGCTGAGCAGGAACAAAAGGAGCAAACTTTGGAAAGTAGGCCTGCAGCCACAGTTGGACTAACCAAAAGGGACCGCTGATACTACAATGTATTTTCTTACCTACCATGGTAGACATGGCCATGTACAAACTACCCAACAACAAAGGCGCAAGCACATACTCCCGACCATGAGCTAAACTAATAGCCAAATTCATATATTCTTTGGTTAGAGAAAGGCTCGATACACAAACGACATGACAAAGAAAAATAACTAGCTCCTTCAAATCGGGCGAAGTATCAACGTGTTTGGAACTTGATTTCATGAAATACCTCTCAAAAGTCTCTGAGTACTTTAAGGAAGACAGATCAAGGGATAAACCAGTGGGATTATAGTTGGTCAAAGCATTGGCATGACTACCAATTGGCAAAATGCCTGTTAAGGCACATACGTTAAAAATGGTAAGAGCCATCATCTTAGTCCTTAACATGAAAGCATTGGTAGTAACAGACCAAAAATAAAAGAAGGAGGATAAAAGCCATCAGTCTACCTTAGGAGGATTTTTTGACATGTGAATTAATTGATAGATACATTTGCTGCCTCCATTGATCGGCGAAGGAACTTGACAAACAGTCAATCCACGAACCCCAATCGACATGAATAAGAGTTGGCCAAGACCTAATCGGCAAGCCAGATTCATGCCAACCTTTCCTGTTAAACCCCGCATATTTAAATGTTTAAAAAAAAGAGAGAGAAAAAAAAAAATTAGAGAGTTTGGAGATGTAATTGGTATTTTAGAATTATAATTGTTTTAAGAATATAAGTATATTTTTTTTCTTCTTTAGGTATCTGATGACTACAATATATATATTAAATAGGAACACAAGAGAGTTCAGAAAACCCTCCAAAGAATCCCAAGGAAGAGACTTTTGGAGATTTCTATCATTGCTTTGAGGTAAGTTATTTTTGATTTTGGAATTAGGTATGTGGTAAGAAACATATAATCTATTGTGAATGATAGAGTTCTAATTGAAAATTTTGGGTATTTTTACATTAGGGTTTCATACAATTTGTGTGAGAGGATCAAGATTTTGGGTCAAATTGTGCGATCAAATGTAAGGGTTTACTGTCTTTGGCATCTAAATCAGCGTTGGACTGATCAATTTAATGTTTGTAAGGGTTTATTTCATTGACTCCAAATTATTAGACTCGATTGCTGTCGGTTGATACTCACCAAAATCTTTCCCCAATCGATTTCGCTAAACTGTGTGGCACGTTACCGGAATTCGAAAAGGTTCACGCGAGTCTAGTTTTGCCGTGGACCTTTACTTTCCATCTGCGTGATGCGTTAAAGAATTTGGTTGCACCTGTACGTAGAGATATATTCTTTGTTTAATTGATTCATGTAAGCCAACAGACTTATCATTGCCATACTTGAATCATTTCTTTAATGGCTCCTTTTTGGCTACCCTAATGCTTTACCATTTTTGGTCATGCATTGTGTAACTTTGAAATATTGTTCATTATTAAACCTCCTGTCATTTCTGTAGATTTTCAAACCGATTGAAATATTGTTTATTCCTTGGTTTCTACGTGTCAAAGAAAACACAATTACATTTTGTGATAATCACATTTACGTCCTCTACAAATTTTAGTCCAATATTTTGCGAATTCCGAACTCATTTAAAATATTGAACCTAGATTACTGGTAAATAGCTACTTATGTTTTTACATAACTACTTTGTGTAACTTTGGGAAGACGTTCATTAGTTCACATCGTCTGGGCGAGTTGTTGATGTCTCGCCTATTTTATTGTTATATGCGTGTAGTGTATTCAATGAGTCATGTCACGGTGTATGTGACTTTTCTATTTCTGACTTACCCACGTGAATTGGGACGTGGGTTACCTCAGTGGGATGAATTAGAGATCGCGATCTTATTTTCTGAACCTTGTTTCACGTGTCAGTGATGGCATGTATGACCTTATTCTGAATGGCTCTCTAGTGTTTATCTATGTACAATGATGTATTTTTGACATTTTGAAATTCTGTCTTTGTACGAAAATATATTTTGGCACTTTAAAATTCTATCTCGTATCTGTTCCGTTAAAATTTTGTACCTCCGAAATTTCATTCTTAGACATTTTTTGTATCCCCTTTGGTTGGTCCGTTGAGCGACCTTACTGGGCATTTGGTTCACTCCCTTATTGTTTTTTCTCTCAGGTGATCAGTAAAAAAGGGATTTGGATTGCAGGGTTAACTGTGTGATTGAGAGCTAGCAATTTTGTATCAGAGTCAGTATTAGTAGTTTAGTTTTGCATTTAGTTTAGTTATTTTTAGAAAGTACAATAGGAGGATTTATGTGGATATGGATGATTAATTTGAAACTCTGTGTAGGAGTAATTTGGGGACTTAATTGCTGTTTTAGGTCTACTAGTTAATTAGCCCGTGCAATGCACGGGAGTTAAAGTGATTTAGGTCGGCACCACAAGGTTGATGTCATTCAAACATGTAAAGATCTAAATACTGAAGAATGCTGAAAATACGATTTGTCCGTGACATTAATCAATGAAGTAGCTAGAATAAGAACGTTATGACTTCTACTCTTCTTCATCTATCACTACCATCATGTTTCTTTTCTTTTTCCAATAGTTCTTTGTTTTTTATTGTTTCCTTTTCTCTTTCTATCGAGTCTTTCTTGCATTCTTGTCTTCATGGATGCTATTGTATCATCACTTCCTTCGTCATCATCCAAGTCAATGCTATTTTCATCTTCTAAAGAAGCTAAATTTGTTTGCTCAAGATTTTGTCGCCTTTTTGTCTTCAAGGATATTACTGTTCCATTGTCTTCTTCATCATCATTGATGCTACCTTGTAACGAAGGTATAATGTCCTTTTGAAGGCGCCTCTTCCTTTTTTGTTGAAGTTGATTGTCTGAGATGGTTGTTTCAAAGTCAATGACTTGGCTGCTTGCTTTGATGACATTTGCTACCTTCGGACGATCATCAATATGTGTTAGCAAATTTTGTTTTCTTTGTTTCATCTAAAAAAGGTATAAAAGTTATTTGTCTTACCCCACTTTGGTTTGGGCTTTTGTCCTCGGTAACATCATCCTCGAAAAAGTTGGCAACGGTCTAATCTTCATAGCCTTTTTCAATTTGATCACGGCCTAATTTAAGTTGGATACACATGTCTTCCCTACAATATTCTTGATAATGTTGGGAATATCGAATAGATCTTTTTCCTATATATTATTTTTTATGGGGTTAATGATATCCATTAAATAATCAAAATGATATTATTTGAAGAAATCAATTTCATTTACCTCTTCATTAGCATCAATCATTTGCCGAACATGAATTTGAATCATCCTTTATGCTTCTCGATCAAATAAAACGAAGGTAGTGGTACCAGTGATATCACTTACTTGCACTTGGAGTCTATACCTGTATGAAAAATTAGTATCTTAGTTAAATTTTAGATGTTTGTGAAGTAATTTGATAAATTAGAATCATTGAAAGTGTTGGTACCTTTGCATTAGAAAGTCGACAACTTTTTTACAACGTTCACAATACATGGCGTTATTGTATTGCTTTAATTTTCTTGCACAAGAGCATGCGTTGTAGTACCACCCGTTATCTCTAATCACTTCTTGTATCGTTGCTTGACATGTACATGATAACTCCTGCATAATTGAAAATTAGATGCCATTTTTATTTACTTTAGGACTGAAAATGTACTATATAGTATATTTCAAAAGGTTACCTCAATTCCTTGCTCGAAATTGATATTCAAAATCTCTGGTCGATAGTTTTCCTATTTTCCATCTTTTTTCTCTTTGAAGCTTGGTGTCTTAAGCACAGGAACTACTTCTATTTCAAACTTGCTATCTGTTGCAGTTTTGGTTGCACTAGTGATGTAATGCACTTCTTCTATGTCCAGATTTGCATAAAACTTCGTTGAACTTATGGAAGAGAGGTAGACAGTATCTAGATGGAAAAAAACAATTTAAGAGTAATCATAAATGTTCATTTTAGTCTTATGTCTTAAAGAGTAATTTTTTTTTTCTATCTTGCTTGATTTGTAGCATAGTTGTACCTCTGAATTTCTTTACAACACACCCACAAACGATCATAACTATTATTGTTTCTTTATGTTCTCCCAACAACCTTTCGACGTCGGTAATCTTGTTACCCCACACTTTTAACATCATTTGTTGTCCCCTAGACATGCACCACAAGTTGTTAGGTATTCCTACATTTTATATGTTATAGAGTTGCATAGAGAAAAAGATTGAGAGTAGATTACTCTCGATTTGTGAGTAGAAAGTCCCTCTTTTGAGAGGTACTGTAGCCCTTGCTTGTACCAATCTCTTCGACATCCCATATTTTTGTCAATACTCCTATGTAATCTAGAAAGAAAAAGAGGTCATAGAATGTTAACATGCTTTAGCATAATTTTTGTTGTTGTTGTTGTTGTTGTAGTTATACATTTGGAAAACGATATTCAAGTTTGTTACCTGTGAGGAACTTATTGTTATCGACTCGTTCATCCACCTTGTCGCGTTCTATAAAATCGAACCTATGCCTTGGAATTGCCGGAATGTCATCGTCCAAAAGTTTGATTTTTGTTGCATGGAAGAAAGTGACATATAGACCTGCTAGTTGCGATAGAGGCATATATGTAGCGGTCTTTTCATATTTGTTCACTGTGAATTTAGATACTATATATATGCCGCCTTCTACTAACAAAGGAGTAAATTTGGATCGATTGTTATTCCAAATAATAGCATGTATTCGATTTTCCTGTGAAATAGGATATTAGCATTAACCAAATCAAACTTTATGACATCATATGTCAAAGCAGGTATAAGACCAAGACGTACCTTGTTGTCCATAAGTATCAAATTGGTATTCAAGATTTCATAGTATTAACTCCATTCCACATGGGAACGACTCTCACTTTTATCGTCCAATAGTCTTTGCCGGGTTCAAGTTCACAGATTAGGTTGGATTCCCCAGACATTGCTTAGCATATCCAAAAAGGATAAACAGAACAACATAAAAAGGATTTGGACCCGCTTAATTCAAAACACATCAACTCTATACAATGTAATTTGAGATAGTTCAGAATACATACTCTTTAAATTCTTCAGAATGACAGCATGCAAGATGGAGGTTCCAATGTTTCTTCTGAGTTCATGCAAGGAAAGTAAAAGAAGTCTGTCATTAGAAGTCCGTGGCTGTCTTTTTATAGTGTTTCCAACCTTTCAATTGCTCTGATTGTGCAGAATTAGGAGAGGATGCACCTGAATAAAGTTTATAATTACTGATTGTTGATGTCATTTTCATTAATTTTCTAGAAGTAACCAATCCCCAATTTTCATCTCATAGAAATAAGGAGCAATTATAGGAGCACTTAAGAAGTAGACCAAACCTGTGTGTTGCGGTTGCCGTAAAGTAGCTGAGTTCATGAATGGAATGCCGATAGTCATTGGCGTGGTGCATTGTATTGGGGTATGAGATGGTTCGTTGTATTGGGGTACTGCTGGTGCATGCTCTTCATATATTCATGGATTAATTAACCTCAGCCCTTCTCTCTTCTCCAATTTTTGAATGGAATGCCGATAGCCGTTGCCGTGGTTCACTGTATTGGGGTATCAGTTGGATGAGACATGGTGAAGCCTCTGAGACTGAAATTATGCTTGACCTTTCAGAGAGATCACATGGCTCTGCTCTGGTTGCGTTCATTTGGAGGAGAATTGATGGGAGAGTACTTCTCTATCTTGTGGGTTGATGAAGGTTGTACTTAAAATATCCAGAAAGTTACAACGCCTGATGCCATGTATGGGAATTGGGAGGAGCACTTTCATACACTTGGGTCTTGTTTGGGTGGGCTTGGGGGGTGCAGTACTAGTCTGTATGTTTTAGATGGGTTATAAAAGTTTTTGATTGAAACTTATGAAGAACACCATCTGGATTTAACCACGGTTGTAAATTTTTTTGGCACTTGTCTTGATAACTCATTCAAGGATGTTGCAACTCATTCAAGTTATATTTTGCAAATATTCAACCATAGTTGTAAATATTTTGCAAACATTGGTTGTTCCTAAAATTTGTTTCTATTGATTTTCATATATATGTTGCAACTCATTCAAGTTGTACAAAGGTATTGACAGGTAGCGTATGTGATACGATTTTGTAGCTTCATTCTTTGGTCTAATGTACTATGATTCGCAATGAGAATGCAATTTTTAAAATTGAAATGAAAAGATGGTGTGCAATTTAAAGATAAATTATGATTGTTGCACGGAGAGAAATATTGCACGGAAAGAAGTTTAAGCTAAGAAAAAACGAAAAAGGAATACACAAGTTATGCCATTCCAGCATTAAGCTTCAAATTCTATTGAAACAGAGCCTCCACAGCAACAGTATGGTACAAACTTACATTTCATGATTTGTACAGACAGAAGGCTTGCTGAACCTAAACTTATGTGATAGTCATTCTATTATAAGGAAGCCAAAGAAAATAGGTGCATCTGGAATTGACTTCCTGGAGAGAGATGGAGAGTAAAACACAAAAATGTATATATAATAACTACAAATTTGTCAACAAATGTGAAAAGTCCTCAAGTAACTTACATTTGATTTTGAAGTGTATGCATTTTTATCATTTAATGACCAATGTCGCTGAGGGTACCTGCGAGGCGATGGATGGACCAATGTCAGCAATAGAGTATAAAACACAATCCTACTATCAGCGATAGGACATTGGTACGACTGGAAAAAGAAATCAATTCAAACAAATGTAACAACGCAGGAATATGGTAAGGGTTGTCAACACTACCTGCTGGTAGTGCATTGAAAACATCCTTGTAGACGACGTTCTTAGTGTGCCCTTTGTGTTCGGGCTTTGCGTCTTCGATCAATATTTTCATACCTTCAGGTGAAGTCACTCTCGACACGGCGACGTATAGTTGCCCATGGCTAAAAACAGGTTTTGGCAAGTATAGGCCGACGCATTTAAGCGTTTGTCCTTGACTCTTGTTGATTGTCATGGCAAAGCAAAGGGAAACTGGAAACTGTCTTTGTTTCATCACAAATGGTAAATTGGACTCTGTTGGAGTCATGATTATTCTTGGAATGAAAACTTTGTCTCCTATTTTGCTCTTGCTTCCTGTAATTATTTTGCCTTCTATATAACCCATTTTGCCAGATGTGTGACAATCAACCTCGTTCCATTGCAAAGACCTTTGCTGGGATTAATATTTCTTAAGAGCATGACAACAGATCCCACCTTCAGTTCAAGTTCATGATCAGGAATTCCACTAAATTTCAAGTAGTTTAAAAACTCTGCAGGATATAATGTTTCTTGCTCTTCAACATTCGTTGATGCTTTGCATATTGTATCAGAGCTCTTGTAAATTTTAACATCCCCAGGCATGGTAGAAAGAACATAAGAATTTACCTTGTCAACGCTTTCATTTTTCGGCGTTAATATTGCCCTATTGCACAAATATTCTGGGTCTCTGTATCTTTCAGCAAAGTTTGGGTAGGTAGCATTAACAATATCTTGTACAGGATCACTTACTGATGGAATTAGGAACTCTGATGGCACTTTAATCCACGCAGGGTCAGTTTCATTCTCCAGATTATAAGTTGGAAGGTCTCCATTTCCAAGGTCCAAGATCCACTGACTGAATTTTTTGAGGGATTCTGTCCCGTCATTTTCAGGAAGGTTCCGTTGAAGCCTCATATTCTGAGAAAGTACAAAAACTTGACAATAATCCCAAAGGGCCGATCTGTTGATTGAAGCCATTACTATATCTTCTCTTCCTTTCTTAGGCACAACAGGAAGTGTTTGTCTGAAATCACCTCCAAGAACAAATGGTATTCCTCCAAATGGCTTTTGCTCTGCATCTGGATCTTGTTTTCTCAAGATGTCTCGCAAAGTTCGATTAACAGCCTCAAAAATATGGCGATGGTTCATGCATGCTTCATCCCAAATGACTAAACTTGCCTTGCAAATGAGTTCTGCTAGCATAGTTCCCTGCCTAATATCGCAGCACGTAGTTTCATCAATGTCTAATGGAATTTTGAACATTGAATGTGCAGTTCTTCCTCCCGGCATTATTAAGCAGCGATTCCTGATGAAGCAACAGCGAGAACGACACGTCCATCTGCCCTGAGCCTTGATATGATTGTTTGCCAGAGATAAGTTTTACCTGTTCCTCCATGTCCATAGACAAAAAAGAATCCACCCTTTTCATTTTCGACAGCATCAGCCACTTTTTCATAGATATTTCGCTGTTCATTATTAAGTTCCTGCGCAAGTCTATCATGCTCTTCACGGAGCTGGTTACGATCATAAGATAATTGTTCTCGTAATAACCTGTTGTTACATTCAGCTAACAGTGACGGGTCTGGGAATGGTAGATCAGGAAAATATTTTAGAGACCTACCATTTCGATTTAGGATTAATTCAATCTCATAAACCGCGAATGCTTTTCTTTGATGATCAAGGAGCCGCAAATTATCAGCACGACATATGCGGCGCTGCTTGTATTCAATATCATCCGACATATCTTTCCAGTGCATTTCCCATAAGTCCAACGGGTTAGCTACTTCACAGAAAAGTAGCATAGTCACAAATAATTCTCGTAGCTGCTGGCATGTTTGAGATTCTGCAGCCTCATCAAGTGCAGCATGCCATTCGTTATCATCATCAAGAAGACCCCTGTGGTAGCAAGCTTGATGAAAATTTGGATAGATTACCCCATCTACTGTTCTTGTGTCTTCGTAACTTTTTGCTCCCCTCACGACATTAAGAAGCATCCGGAGATAGAAAAGCTCACCTGATGTCGGATGAACATATACCAGTCGCCCAATTGTGTTCCTCTGTTGCCTTGGCTTACACACACTGCCATTCCATACGAAATATTCTGGGAATTCACTATAAGTCAAGCAACACGCTTCTGGAAAATCTTCATTTGCTTTCATCCACTGCCGAAACATAGTTCCCTTTGGATCTACTCTATTTATCACCCCCGGTAAGCTTTCTGACTCACTAAATGCCACAGATTGCTCATTTTCTAAGTGAAAGCTAAGTCGTTGAATCGCCGGTTCTCTAAAATGTATTGGAAACTCAAATATTCTCCAACACGCTTCAGATCCTGATAAATACCGACAATCGAGGTAGTGTTTTATTTCGTCTATTGTCACTATCTCACGCTCTTCAACACCACCATTAACATTTTGTTGTTCTATGACGATCGTTGCTCTATCAGGACCCTTGTTGATGTATTTAAATAAATACTTAATGGATCTTGCTCTGTTGCACCACTCAACGTTGATATGGGCTTGATATTTCACAAGCAAATTACGGTTGTAAGGTACCACATATCTTTTCATCAGGGTGAAGTAGTAGGCCGCAAAGCAAAAGGTAAAGTTTAGTACATTAAAGAACATGTAAAAAAACATCAGAAGAAACATATACTTGTAAGAGCAAAGACCGAGGCCAAGATTATCAAACCACAAAAGTTATTTGTTAAGAAGACACAGGAAATTCCTATGACTCCTTATTGTAACTTTTATGAATTATAGATCCTATCCACTTGCAGTTTTTCTTTTTGTTCGGTTATCATATTTGCCACACCTAACTCTTTACTTATAGATTTACAGTGAATTTAAATAAACTATCCCTAGAAAGAGCAAAAGTGTGTCAAGTGCAGATCTATAGCTATTGAATTGGAAGAATTAATTTGCATCTTTAACTTGATCTTCTTATCTATGACTACACGAAAGTCTATAGATATGTAACTTAGCGAGGTACGTGTGTACTTCTTAAGGGAGATGCATAAGGCTTGGTATTGTTAGAGAGGTGTAATGGCAATTTTCTTTTCTATCTTATATTATCATATTTGTTGTTCCAACATTTGGGGAACAGTGCTGTGACAAATGCTGCTCGAATTTTTAGGGTCATGTATGGAGTGAAGACCAAAAACTAAGTTTGATAGTGGTGCATTACTAAAATCTGGAATGGGTACGGTGGACACACTACAATAATGTGGCTTATCAATGTTTGGCTTATTTTACCAAAAGGAAGAAGCAATGATCAGTGAGGTAAAAATCTGCCAGATTTGGTAGGATGAATACGCCATAACAGTTGGAATGAAGCCTGTAAGAAAGGCTGATCCAAGATTCATGTCTATATGCCTTACTTTACTTCATCTTTGTTTTCCTTAAAGAGAAAAATGTGCATGCATTGCAACCGTATTACTTACAAAAAAGAAAAGTTCTGGTATGTTTTCGAATACATTGGACTCCCATTGTTAGTGCTAACAGTACCTTTCGCTGTTTAGCCCGCTCGCTAACTGAGAGTTAGAATTTGTGGTCAATGTGTAAATTTCTGTGAAGTATGTGTCTGGTATGAAGGTACACGCTATCGCTATGCCACTGAAATTTAAAGTAAGCGAAGAATGAGAAAGGTACCTGTTATCCAACGGGATGGTTTCTTTATATATGACCTTTCCATCATCACGTCTTGTATACACTGGATACCCATTGTCATCTACATATGTCTCAGAATTAAATTGCTTAGGAAAATGCTTCGAACAATTTTCATCCACCATACATGAGTTGCTTGGTTTTGCCTCGCCACATGGGCCGTGCATCATAAATAGTGATACAACACGATAAGCAGCAGGGTCTTCCTTCTCGTCAGGAATTTCAGCTGATATGAACCTATCTACATCAGTAGGAGTAGCGAGTTTGTACGGTTGTGCGAGCCATATCAGTATATGTGCGTGGGGAAGACCCCTCTTTTGGAACTCAATTGTATAAACAACTAAAAAAATGCGGGGAAGATGTATGTATGTCAGTGCAATTGGGGTTGATAGAAATTGCAAAAAAAGAAAAAACAGGAAAAAACAAAACCAAATCAGAAGGATATATCCCATACAAAAAAAAAAAAAATCAAATAAGAAGAATATATCCCACTTATATGCAAGGTCTCATTTGGAAACTTGTCACTTTCCTGTAAGCCGTACACTTCAAGAAGTCTAATGTCTAAATGTTGACACATTTATAAACTATAGTTGACCATCTATCCTTCTTTTATACGGCTCAAAGGTTTGCAATCTACTTTAAACTAAATGTGTGAGAAGAACTCCCTAATTATGATCATAACGATTATTACTTTTATAAAGGTTAATGAAGAAAACATATGCATAGATATACATATATACCTGCACAAACCTCCCCGAAAACGCGGCCTCCTTTAAGATCCGTCATAAGTTCGTCCAGTTTCATCTGAAACACACGAGCTATGATGTCTGGACGATCTTCAGCCTTTTGGCCAGGAATTAAAGCTAAAAACTTTTTGACCTCTGCCCAATTAGGATTGGATGTGAATGTCAGGAAAAAATCTGGATGGCCGTACTTACGACAAAGTGCAAGAGCGTCTTAATAGTTTTGTTGCATATAACGTGGTCCACCTGTAAATGAAGCCGGTAAAACCACCCGCTTACCAACTGTTACTGGGCTTGTATCACCTCTTGCAACAGCGTCTCTGATGTTATTGTATAGGTCAGCCCTAAGTCTTTTCTGGTTGGAGCGAACCCATGCCAACCTGCTGTGCTTAATACATGTATATGCATCAACAACATACTGTTGAAACAGTTTTCCACCTTTCAGCAAGGTGTGGCCTTCATTCACTCTAAATTGAAGCCTATATGCATAATACTCTCGCATTGTCACTGTGTTTCTTTTTGTTGCTTCAGCATCGGAAATACGGTTGTGCAAAATACCCCTTCTATAACCATCCTCACCATAAGGAAATAATACAGGGTATTGAATCGCCATAAAACTTGGATGTAATGCGCTGATACGCTTTAACTCACCAGTCTTATGTTCAATAACAATATCCCTTGGATATAACACATCATCTCCAGGTATTAGAGCTGCAATTTCTGACGCAACTGGCATATTGCATTCCCTACCATTTGTTGCACGACTATTGAACAATCGAAGGCGCACCATAAGGAAATAATACAGGGTATTGAATCGCCATAAAACTTGGATGTAATGCGCTGATACGCTTTAACTCACCAGTCTTATGTTCAATAACAATATCCCTTGGATATAACACATCATCTCCAGGTATTAGAGCTGCAATTTCTGACGCAACTGGCATATTGCATTCCCTACCATTTGTTGCACGACTATTGAACAATCGAAGGCGCACAGGAACATATTCTGATTCTTTAAATCGATCTCTTGCAGTCCGAAACATCTTTACTATCTCATTGTTGATGTCAAAGATGCGCACCAGCTTTTCAACAATGTTAGTATCAAGGGAGCTGGAACCATCAACTTTGGAAAATGCGGACATCCTATTAGCCACTTCGTTTTGGCTATCATAGATATACAACTGTGCAAATTTTGGCGGTTGTCCTTCTGGAGGCAATAATGATCCAATCCTATGGTGATTCTGCCCACCTAATCGAAAAATATAGGGACTCTTTCCGTTGATAACCATATTATCGATCTTACCTCCAAGAGAGGTGACTACAAACATCGAGTTATATGCCCTGACAGATTCTGTAAATTTAGGTAGCTCCAAGAGCTCTTCCAACTCCTCCGGTGTTTGTCACAATAAAGGCAGCTTAACTTGTCCTTGCCTACAACAGATGGAAAACTTTGGAGAGGAAGTTTCTCTGGACCTAACAGTTCTTTCCTCGTACCACACAACGGCTTTGCAATATTCACATGTTCTGTTTGGTTCTTTAGAGTCTAATGGTTCATCTAAGCAATCTGGTAATTTTTTGAGGGCAAAAAGGTTAGGAATATGGGGTGAGTAACAATGATTAGCTATTTCACATGGAAATTATAAGTTTCGTACTTACATTTGCAAACTACATTAGGTACATATATCCTGTTTTTGATTAACGAAGGACTTCTTTTCAAATACTATGGAACTTCGATAAAGGCATGGAAATAGTCTACTAAGGTATGGATTTAGAAGAAAAGGAAGGTTCTAAATACTCCTAACCTGCTATATCATATATATCACCAGGAAAAAGTAGTTTGACAAATTCATGTACGTAAAATCCAAACTGATTTAATGGATCCATGGTGTGCTCTTAGGCATGAACATACCCAAGCATATATGCTTCTCTCTAAAAAGTATTTATAGATTGTCCAGGTATTGCCTAGTCGACTATAGAAAGTCGCAAATAAATTTACAAAACTACATCGTTGATAGAGTAAGACATGATATATTTCACGCTACAAAATCGAATAGCAACTGAAGATTGGATCTGGTTCTCATCGATAATTGGAGACCTCTTCCTTTTAGCAGGCTCTGATCTAATGCAGTGAGGGAGCATTAGAACTATTCAGCAAATTTTGATGTTCTTTACAGAATGAACCCACGTGCGAAAATCAGAGCATGATAACTAATCCAATTCTGGCCTCACATTGTACTTTTAAGAATGCACTTGTAGCTTTTCAAAGTTTGCTGAACCTAAAAGAAGGTCGGAAGTAGTACCTGGAGTTATATTTTCTATAGTATATTGCTGATTATTAACTTGCTTTTCACAGAATGTTCTAACAGGTTGCCGATGGCTTTTTCGTTGAAGAATATCCCTTCTTCGCGCTCTAGCATTCCTGTAAAGTTCTATCCTCTCCGACAATGATATGTGCTTAAATGGATGAACAAACGGTGGCTTCTTTTGACCACTAAGGCGGGCCATCTAGCCCACTTGTAAAAAGAGTGAATGCCATCAGATTCGCCCAACATAAGCTCATAGAAAAAGTTAAGATCGCCACTAAAGAGCACATTATCAAAAGGTTCAGGAAGTCTTTCATAAGTGCAAAATCAAGCACGGCAAATAAACAAAAAATAAAAAGTGCAAAAGAAGGTAAAGAAGCCAATATTAGAGAATGGTGTTATTCATAGCACATATCATAGTTCTTGATGGCTTTATCTCTGAAACTCACGCAACTCGACAAAGCACCTAATCTGCAAGTAGGAGATTGTGAATGGCATGATAACAATTGGCGACTCCAATTTATTCGATTTTCAAACTTGAAAAAGTACATTGTTCAAGAGAGAAACATGATAGGTAGACTATCTAAATGTGTGGTTTGCCAATTTTCCAGAGCCTAAGATGAATAGGACGTTACACCCATAAGTTTTCAGTTAGCAAGTGGCCTAGACAGCCAAACGCACTGTTAACTCTAACAATTGAAGTGCAGTGTTTGTGAAAATATATTGGATGACATATACAGGCGCAATACAGGTACTAATTACAAATTTAATTCGGTGTACACCTGCCCACACAGCTAGCAAGTGGGTTAAATAGCTAAGAAGCATTGCAAGCGAGATTGTGTAAAAGCCTAGATTTTTGTGGTTGCGATATGGCAAAGAGGTCGAGTTTAACGCAACGAACTCGGATAGCGAATCTAAATGGGGCAGAGCCACAGGCACGTACTGTTAGCACTAACCATTGACATGCACTCTACGCGAAAATAAACCGAACCCTTTTTAAAATACGGGGGCCATACAGATTGTAATTAAAAATTCGATTTTACGGCCGGCCATAATTTCCAGGTAGCAAGTGGGGTAAATAGCTAATAGGCGTAGCAAAAAGAATAAGGTAGAATGCTAGATTTCGGTGGTTCCGATAGGTCAAAGAGCTCGGGCATAGAGACGTACTGAAGGAGACGAAATCCTCATGAAATTTCTGCTCAGGATTTGCCAAGGCAGGGGAATTATTGAGGTGGCATTTGATGGTTCTGATTTATGGAACGAAACTGCTCATCCTTCACCAAAATCTGGGTAATTTCCTCTTGCCTTCATGTTGTAAACAATTCACCGCTGCTAATATGTCCAGTTCACCACAGACACACACACAAACACACACACACACACACACAAACCAAATTGCAAGAGAAGACCAAGGATGTATGTCTTATTTACGCAACCAAAAGAGTAAACATTTAGCATGGATCAAAATACGTACGCCTTGATATATTCAGCGTCAGTGCATCCAAGCAGAAGCTTGGAAGAGTTGAGTCTGGATTCTTCAAGAATTCATGCACAAGAGGAGAAGATGAGAAGTGAAGTTGCCTCATCTCTTAGGAAAGGACGATGAGATGTTGATTATGAAGAAAATGGAAGATGAAAAGGCAGGAGGTTGACGAAAAGGCGGGAAGGAAGGGGAGGGAGGGAGGTAGGGAGAGAGAGAGTGTGTGTGTGACAGAGGAAGTAGGAAAGTATAGGAGGTAGAATAAAGGTACGTGGAAGGTGAAAAGAAATAACTGTGGGTAATTAAGAAATAATTATGTGGGTAAATTTAGAAGCAATAATTATGTGGGTAATTAATAAGTGGGTATATCATTATCATGAGTCCAGATTCAAGGTAATCTTAGAGCTAACCAAAGAGCTGAGAATCCAGTGAAGGACTCGGCTTTTATATAGTTATTATATATATATATTATATTATATATGGATATGGATTTGACATGTAATTATGTGACTTGGAAATTTTTTTAAGATGCTCTGAGTAACCAGTTTGAGAGACTTTTAAAAATTTGAGATTTTTTGTCTTTATTGATTTGATATTAACGCTCCGAAAATTCGGGGTGTTACATTTCCAATTCAAGTGGGTTGAGCTAAGCAACAGTTTATCCAAATCATCAACCGGATATCCTTTCAAAGGTCGAGGCCTAACCCTAAAAGAAGGACCCAAGATATGGGGGCTAATAGGTTTTGCGCATTTCTTGTATGGAATCAGAATACGAGTATCGATGGGATCAACATAGGCACTAAGAGCACCAACGCTCCATCGAGGGTTAGGGAGACATTCAACCCATCACCTTCGTCTCCTCTTGGAATACCTCTCTTTTTCACCATAATTCTTGAAGGTTACAGAGAAAGAATAAACATGGGTTTTAGAGTTTGCTGCAAAGAGGTAAGATATGAGATTATGTTGCCAAAAACGGCTTAAAAATGAGCGAGCAGCATAGTTTAATTTGAACTCAACCACATTGAAACAGTTAAAAGATGAAACGCTGGAAGTTGAGTCGGAACAGTAATTAACTCGCACGACTGTATACATCATACGAGTTAAGGGGGGCAATGTTGACGGTGTAAACATTTTATAACGATTAATAAATGTATAGACACGTGGCATGCTGAAGACCGTGGAAAGTGCCTTGAGAGGTAAGTGGAAATAGGCACGTCTGTTATGGTTACTGATGAAACGCCAATTACCGATAGTGAGATGGTGAAGACAAATGAATTGGAGAAAACACGTGGGAAGCAAAAATTCGAATGAATCGTGCAAAAAGGAAAAAACCGCAAACAAGTACAAGAAAAATCGGCAATAATTGTTAACATGGAGACAAGACTAGAAGATCAGTAGCAACGGTTAATAAACGTTCTTGGAATAGATATTGTTAGCATTACTGAGAAGACTGTGGAGAAAGATCAATAAAACTGACTTCATGTAAAGCACAGATGTCAATAGAAACGACCGATCATGAAGTCTAAGAAGTTATTTTCAATGAAGATAAGGATAAGAAGTTACAAAAGGAGACGGTTATGAACAAGCAAGTATAAAAGAAGAGAAGAACGACGAAAAAAGGGGTCATCAATTTCACAAGCAAAACTAGACTTAGGAAAACAGAGTCTGTCATGCTCTGGCTGATTTCTCTTATTTTTGTCTGGTTTCTTGGATGATCTGTCTTGCCAATTTCCCTTATTTTTTCTGGTTTCTTGGATGATCTATCTTGTATCGATAGAAAATCTTGTACGTTGTCATACTTGTGTTCGTTGCATTGTAAGGATTGTCTTTATTGTTTCAGTGGGCGCATTAGTTTAAGATTTGTTCAGTATTTTGTCTTCAGTTAGTTTTCATTTTTAGCGAAGTCCTCAAGCTCTATAGGCAAAAAAGATCCTGCACTGTTTATCGGTTGTGTCGCAGGCGCACGATCGATAGTGAGTTTGTCCAGCAACGCAAACACTGACAAATGGTTTAGTTTGTCTTTCAGCCTTGTTAATGGTCATTATGAAATGTAGGGATACTGGTTATTACTTCCGTCTCAAATGAAATCAGTAGCCTTCATTCTTGAGGAACTCATGATATAAAGATTGGTTTCCCTATAAACTGGCCCGTTGTAATCTCTACATGGATGGTATTGTCTTTAAATTTTCTGCAAACCATTCTTGTCTCGCTACTTCATGAAAACCAATATTGAGGTAAATCATTAGGGGTCAAAGAATTCAAAGTTCCTCTGAACATGAGTGATTTGTAGCGCAAACTATTTCACCGTAGCTATTGAATTTTTTGCATCACTTGGAACACTCAAACCAATTTCTCGTCAAGATTATCCACATACTCATTTTTTAAAGCAAGTATTGCACGTTCTATCATGTATTCTATTGAATGTGCATTTTGTTACAAAGAAGGAAAGATGCAGTCAATCAAGTTGGTCTGGATCTGAATCACTGTCACACTTGATCGCCATTTCATCTGGAATACGCATCATGTCATCTTCACTATTTGGCTCGTCCCCACCCTAATTCGTAGTAAGAATTTGCTGAACTATTCTTGCACCCAGGTTTCTCTTTAACGTAAATTTTTGCATCCTTGACAACAAATACAATTTTACAAGGCTTACATTTATAGTTTCTTCCTTGTGCTCTTTGGACTAGCCGGTAAGACATAGCAAAAATCTCCTCCAAAGACAAATAATTTTTGCCAAAGTCTTCTCCATTTTCTATGATATCTTCAACATTATATCAGTTTTGATGCATGTATCAGCTTAGCAATTCCACTTTTCATGGTTATCTTGCAAAACTTGTCTCATAGACTGCTATTGGAATATTCAAGTGTGGAAGTGTTGTCTCCCCGAAGGTAATAGAGATGTTGCTGCAATTGGTATGGCTATTGCAAGTGCTATCTTCTTTCTTCTTCTCACATTTGCCACAAAATTGTTTTCCTCCTTCCCGCACCATTTACGAAGAAAACACCTCTCCTCATAATCAACTTGATCTATTATCGCGTCAAAAGCATTCCCATGTGTCGTTTCAGAGTACTTGACACATGAGACTTAGTGTCACTTCACTTCTCTTTGAAAATCTTCGCATATTAGCTCACCCAATATGTCCCATATGCATTTGTTGGTTGGTGATGCGCTAATAATGTAGCAAATCGTCTGTGCATAGCATGCGACATTTAAATGTCATCGCCTCATTCAAATATTGCTTTGATGAGTTTTCAATAGTCCTCTTTTTTGTGCAGCGTCTCTGATTGACAAATATTATCTTCCATTAACTGTTAGAAAACTTGGAAAGATTTTGGACCCCTGATGTGATTTAGTAACACTGTTAAGTAATATCTTTCTCCTTTTCTTGGATTTGTTCCATTGACATAACCAATCATTTAACCCTTTTGCCTTTTTTTCCAATGTCTCTTTTATGGATTCACGTATAATGCTCTAGGAAATCTCTGTAAAGATACTTGATTGGTGCTCTAACATCTGCATATATCTTAAAAAAAGTCACTCAGTATCATTCCTGAAAGGTTGTCATTGACTATCACGTTTTTTAAACTTTGATTTTCGCAGTAAGAGACATATTGCTTCCTTGGAAGATGTAGTTGCAGGTTCATAATGGCTGGGTACATCTCATTCAAATTGAATTCATATATTCTCAGTGTTGCCTCTTGAACTGATACCCACCTTGGATATTAGAAAAGATGAATTTCATTGACCACATTTAGATGCTTGACTTGGAAACCCTTGTCTGCACCAAGAAAGCTATTGTGCTCTGTGACACAAAATATTGCACTAATATGTAAAATACTATTAGGGCTGGAGTTGCATAGGTAGTAAAAATAACTTTGACTTTTAGAAATTGAACCCTAGAACATTATTTCAACATTGACACCTACCACACTAGTTTTGAGTTCCTAACTAGGCGGTTCGACACCTACCATACCAGTTTTGAGTTCCCAACTTGGTACCTCCGACCTTTCTCATGCTGAACCCATCGAGTCCACTATCGACCTCAACACCAACACCACTCCTCCACCGACCCAGCAATTTGATGAATTTGGGCAGGGAAGCGTGGAAAGAAGATACTCAGGCAAGCTAAATGGGTGAGGAAGTGGGACATTACCAACAAAACCTCAAAATTTATTAAAATGAGGACCATTTCAGGATTTTGCCCCGGGGGGGGGGGGGGGGGGGGGGGGGGGGGGGGGTGTTCGAGTGAAATGACGTGGAGGCCAGGTGGACTAAGAGGGGAAGTGACGACCTTGCCCTTAAAAAACTAAGAGACATCCGGTTAATAGGAGGCTTGACCGCCAACTTGTGTTGAATGTAAAGATTTAGAAGTTTGAGGTGATAAGTGTCAAAATTGAAACCTTGAGGTGTTGGGTGGCTTTGACCCTAAAGTTTGCCGGTGCTAAGTGCAATTAATCATTAAAAGAATGATATTCAGGCACAATGTTATGTCCACAAATGTTATAAAATTATTTAACAGTCGACAAAAATACGTAAACCTACACGTAAAAGCCGCTAAAGTCATTATGGGATGTCGTTACATCAAAAAATTGGCATCCCCAAACTTTTCATTTGGTGCCGAATCGGAGATTTAGTGAACTTAATTTTGTTAGAATGTGATGACTAGAGGATCAACATGTCAAGGGAAGTTCAAACCTGTGTGCAACATTTATTCCCTATACTCGTCAACTAGAGTTTCCATTGGAGTAACCATCTAGAAAGCCTGTGAGCTCCGTTTGTCAATCAACTATATAGAGTCTTCTCTACACCATACAACAATGTAAAACAATCATAAGAGTATGACATGACTATGGCCCAAAAAGTTTCTTAATTATAATTTATGGTTGTCCGCTGAATATGCCGAAAGTACATGCTCACCAATAAAAGGACATTTTTTTTTTAAACTTAATCGGCAACTAATAGATGCTCGTTAATTTTTTTATTTGATTAATAGATTGTGTTCTATGTATTTTTCGTCAATGAGCTGAAATTCTAGAGCTCGAGGCATCAGAGATCGGTATCGGTAATGAGTGCTTAAATATCATGGTGGAAGGCGATAATGCAGAAGTTATTGCGACAACTCCGCGCAAATAGATCTAAAGGAAGAATAGGAAATGCGGCAGCACACTCGTTTGCGTGAAATGCAAGGTTCGGTAGACGATGTTTTCATCTGAAGGGATGCGACGCACTTGATTGTTATGTCCTGATATTCTGCGTTAAATGAAATCGCGACTTTAGAAAAAGAAATCATTTTACATAGAGGGGGTTTAATTTCATTATAATGACAAATGGTTGTGAATGTTACAAATCAACCATGGACGGCTATCTAGAAAAAGGGGCAATTTGTTAACTATTAATCACCTAGTACTTCATGCAATTCATCAAGAAACAAATGTCTTACTCTTGAATTCTCTTTCTTTTCAACTACGTAGATCCAAAGACTGGCTCTAATCTATATAACCTCAGAATCTAAGCCAATGAGCCTTTGGATAAACACAACCATCCAAAGACTGGCATGCAAATAAATGTCAGGTTTCCCTATTGGATATAGTGATGTTGCTTTCTATATATTACTTGACCAAGCCATGCTTGCAGTGCATAGGGAACAAGGAAAGGTTCAATGGCCGGCCTGAAAGCTTACACTCTTTGCATCTTTGCAATCTTGAGTCTCACCAATAGTTGTGTTATGGCTTCAAGCAGATCTCAGGTAGTCAGGGGGGCTTACTGGCCTTCATGGGTTTTCGATACTTTCCCACCGTCGGCCATCGAAACGTCCCTGTTCACCCATATCTACTACGCTTTTTTGATCCCGAATAATGTCACGTACAAGTTTGATATCACAAACTCAACCGCGTTGATGCTCGTGAACTTCACATCGACGTTTCACTCGAGTAATCCACCCTTGAAGACGCTCTTCTCCATTGGTGGGGCAAACACCGGGCTGGAACTCTTCTCTCAAATGTCTTCAAACTCTTCCTCACGAAAGGTTTTCATTGACTCGACTATAGAAGTGGCACGAAAGTTTGGTTTCGATGGCATTGATCTCGACTGGGAGTCTCCTCAAACCCAGGACGAAATGGATAACTTCGGCATCTTATTACACGAGTGGCGGGCCGAGGTCCAGAAGGAGGCCGAGGCTACTTGTCGCGCTCCACTTTTGCTCTCCGCGGCCACCTACTTTGCGGTTGACTTTTTCTCCGACAAGGTCTACCGATCGTACCCAGTTGACTCAGTCAGCAAAAATTTGGACTGGATCAATGCAATGTGCTACGACTACCACGGCTCGTGGGTACCATCAGCAACGGGGGCCCAAGCTGCATTGTATGATCCAAAAAGCAACGTGAGTACGAGTTACGGGCTCAAATCATGGATCAAGGCCGGGCTCCCGAGGAGAAAGTTGATCATGGGCTTGCCACTCTATGGAAGGTCTTGGGAGCTCAAGGACCCTATGGCCCATGGCGTTGGGGCTCCGGCAGTCGGGTCGGGTCCTGGAGACTTAGGGGTGATGTCTTACTTCGAAGTTGAGAAGTTTAACAGAGAAAATAACGCCACCGTGGTTTATGACTTGGCCACCATATCCACGTATTCTGTCGCCGGAACTTCATGGATTGGATACGATGATGTTAGGTCCACGATGGTGAAGATACTGTATGCGCAGGCCCTTGGGCTTCGTGGGTACTTCTTCTGGGCCGTTAATGGCGACCATGAATGGAAGATCACCAAAGCAGGTATGATCAAGTGTTCTTCTTCCTTTCCTTTCCTTTTCTTTCATTGGCCAAAAACTAGTAGCTCTTCACTAAAAAAGTTCAATCAGCTTCTTTAAGAAGAATATCTCTCAACCGAAACATTTGTCCTTGTTCTTGTTCATTTTACGTCATACCTGCTCCTTTGTAACAGGAAAAAAAGCGTATATATGGCTAGCCAGACCCGCCTTTTTTTCGTTGTAATAAAGTCTCCTCTTTCTTCAAGTTTAGTGAATAGTATGCCTCAGTTGATGTTGTTGATATGATGCAGCTTCCAAGTCATGGATTCTTTGAAACAACTGCGGGAACTTCATCAGCAACGTCTTGCATGAGCCCTTGCACCCCATCAACTTCCTCACAAGGAGAGGCTTTTACTAATGATGATTTGGTTTGGATAATTCAACTTTCCTTGTACTATTTGTGACACTATTGAATTTGTGGTTAGTAGACATAAGTGACATTTCACAGTATTAAACATGGCAAGATCCGTGTGCATGTGTGTTGGCTTGCTCCAGTGGTTACTATGTACTGATTGTATTCAGATAGATCATGTGTCATTTACCTTTAAGAACTACAAATTAATGTATCCCAAATTGCCCAATAATGAGGAAATAAACAATATTTGTCTTGTTAATCATCATACATTAACACAAGAAATGGAAATTATTATTGCTGATGCACACAAATGAATATCAGGATAGAGCAGTATCTATCTTGAATTCTGCTGTAGGTTGGTCTCAGAGCTCCTCAAAGATAAGCTACGTACAGCCATCCCATGCTAGTGATGCTGCCATGTACATGCAGCCCATTAGACAATACTAAAGTAAGTCAGTCCAGCTTCAATATATACATTATATTTGGAAGATGATCCACGTTTATATATGCCAAAGACATCAAGAGATTTGAAAACCTCAGCAAATAAAGAAAGCTCAATTGTGTGTTTCAATTTCTGCTTTACGTGAATCTATCATTGTAAGTAGAAAATTAAAACTAGTACTAGTAGCTGAAAAAACAGCCCGTTAGACACTAATCGTGCGCGATAAATCTATCGATTTTGCTGTGGTGGAAGGGACAGGCAAAGCTTCTTTGACGTTAGCATGGACCGACCCCAACTAAACTAGAATTGAGTTTTTTTCTGTTGATATATTTACTGAGGGTGCTATCTTAAGTAGGAGGCTCTAGAATTGAATCACGCATTCAATAAGAGTGGACGTGATCGAGCTGATAATTTTAGGCTACCTTAGCTAGTAAGGATACATCAAAAATGTTCACGATTTGATTACCTGCTCTAGCAAGAGTCCAATTTCTGTCGGTTCCAAGTGCCCAGAAAAAGTACCCCCCAAGACCTTGGTCCTTGGCATATTTAACCTTGTTTGTGATTGATGTTGGGTCATCATATCCAATCCAATTGGTTCCTGCATAGGAGTATGTCGAGACTGTGTTGTTATCGTACACCACATTGGCACCATTTGCTGAATTGAAAGCCACGATATCATCATAGGACATGATCCCGCCATTTCCAGGGCCAGTTCCATTAGCAGGAGCTCCAATTCCATGTACATTGGCATCCTTCAATTGCCATGTCTTTCCATACATTGGCATTCCCATCACTAATTTTTCTGATGGCACGCCATCTTCAATCCATGACGAAATGCCAAAGCTAGTGCTAATGTTGCTTGAATTATCATAGAGCAACGCAGGTGAACCAGTGACAGTAGTGTCCCAACCGCCTCGGTAATCAAAGCACATGGGATTCACAAAATCAACATAGTTTTTAATGGCGTCGCCTGGGTAAGTCCAGGGAACATCTGCCAGGAAAAACTTGGAAGCAAAATAAACCGCGGCAGACAAGAGGATTCGAGGCCTGCCAGAGGCCAATGACTCCTTGTTGACACTGGCACGCCACTCCCTGAAAAAGACTGCGAGGTTTGACATGTCTTGTTGGTTGTTTGGGGATTCCCAGTCAAGATCAAGTCCATCAAAGCCATACCTGCGTGCTACATCAATACTTGACTTGATAAATGCAGCGCGGTTATCAGAATTGCCTACCATGTTCGAGAAAGTGTAGGGGCTTGCATTGGCGCCTCCAACAGATAGGAAAGCTTTTGCTGAGGGATTTTTGGCGTGGAGGGTGGCGGTGAAGTTTCCCATCCATTGATCGTCGGGTTGGGTTACAAAAAGTTGGTAACTGGTGGCATCCGGCAGAACAAAGGCATAGAAGAGATGTGTGAAGTATGAAGTAGGGATGGTTGAAGGAGGCAATGTTTCGGCAAGCCATGAAGGCCAATATGCACCTTTGATGCCATCGGAGGGCAGTAAAGGAGCAAAATTCGTCGGAGATGCAAGAGAGACAGAAATTTGATGACCAGCTGTGGCAAGGATGACCAGAAAAAGGGACAAAAATTTTGGCAAGGCCATTATTGTTGGTGTTGCTATCAAGGCTTATGTGAGTACATTTATACTGTCCAGACTCCGATTGTATCGAGATTCTATGTTGATAATTGTTCTGTTCTTTGTGTTGGAGGGTTGTGTTTAGATTTGAGCAGGGCTAGAATTTAAATGAGAAGGTATATTCAATGAGAGATGAAGCTGTGTAACATTGTTAGAGCTATATGAGTGCTTTAAATTTTATCTCTTGGCCAGCCTTCACCTTTCCAAGAAGGTTTTGTCCAGCATGATTCTGACATGCCTATAATCCAACATGCTGGTGCAGTAATCTATTCTAAAGAGTTGAACACCATGTCCATTGTATGTTCTTTCTAATTGGGAATTCTTATTCTGTCAGTAATGTGAACATGAATTCTATTCTAGATCTGGACCTCCAATCACGCTGGTTCGGGTTGATATCTATGAGGCGGGTTCGATTCGGTGGGTTTGTGGCTTGAAGATAAAGGATCTTGTTGAGATGGATGAAGCCGACTCTCTTCGAGCTGCGGATCTTTCAGATCCGGCCTTGAGAAGACGCTCCACCTCAAGATCCGACCATAACCGCGGCAGTAATATAAACTGCCATTTCGTGCGGCCCTTGGGATTGATGCCTCGCTGCATCTCTTCCGCCCCGTTACCATTCGATCTGGATTTTATAAATCCAACAGTGGTAATACTAATCATTTCTGTGTTCTTGCAAGGCCATGTTGGCCACTTTAAATTCCAGAGTCAAGTTTCAACTTGTGCTCTTTTGTTGTACTTTTGGTACTCTATTTCCAGGGCCAGACGTTCGTTTGTGCCTTTAGGTTGTACTTTTCTCGTTTAGTTAATGAAGTTTCCTTTCGACCAAAAAAAAAAAAATGTGAACATGAATTCTGAGACAAAGGTGATGAGCTAGGGCTCCAAGAAAAGTTCTGTGACTAACCACAGGAGCTGATATAGAATCTTACCTTTACCTTTTTTGGGGCGAATGCATATTTATGAAAAAGATTTTCTTTACCAAATACATTTGGTTAGTCGATTTAGGTGAAGATTAGAATGAATGCATGATGTGATTTAAGGAAGAATAGACGCATTAATACTGATTTGGGAGTGTTAATTAAGTTATCATCTGCTCTAAAAGTTTAAGTAATTAGAGAATGAGCCCAACAATGTTATCATGCTTAATACTCCCCCTCACGTGCAAGTCCCCGATTGCACGTGGAGAGACAGGCGAAGTCAGAAATAAACTGAGTGCAAATAACACTATAATAAAGGGGGACCATATATACAAACGGAAAGAATTGAACCCAAGACCTTACCAAACCAGAGCTCTGATACTATGTTAAGTTATCATCTGCTCTAAAAGCTTAACCTATTAGAGAATGAGCCCAACAATGTTATCATGCTCAACAGAGACATAGACTATTACTTAGTGTAAAGTGTAAACTGTATAGAAAAATAAGATTCTATGAAACGTTTGGGGGATTTTAGGCTGATTGTTTGCTGCAATACCTCGTTCAAGATTATTTCTAAGATCCTTGTGAACAGACTCTTGAAACATTATTCCAACCTTTACTTGCTTACTGCTGCTGGTGTTTTCACTACTAAATCAGTGTGGGATAAGGTAAGAAATCACAAACCTATTGCCCTTGGCGTAAGGTAATCTGAAAAGATACCCTTCCTAAAACTGCTTTCATTCTTTGGCTTACTTGTCATAAGAAGTTCAAACCGAGGGATAAACTGAAGATTTGGGGGTGACACCGGAGAACCATTGCATTCTTTACAACCAACAACAAGAAAATCTGAACCATCTTTTCTATGCGTTTCAGTTCTCCTCTGACATTTGGAAAGAAGTTCCGAACATGAACCAGTTGCATGTTATAAGGAGAAATTAGGATAAAGAGATCCAACGACTAAGTCTGCTCAAAAGGTAATAGCTTTTCTCGGTAAATAGCAAAGACTTTCGACTACTGAGACTGTACACTGTATAGGAAATCGAATGACCATCTTTTCCGAAATTAACACATGACTCCTGCTCAAATCGTTACCAACATTGGGAGCACTGCCGCTGCAAGTAGAGAGGTCATTGGGGCGGGGCGGCCCGCCGGCCGGCCCGCTTTGGCCCGGTCTTGGCCCGGGCTGGCCCGGCCCCTTGCATGAACAGTAACGGCCCGCTGAAAGAGGGCCTGGGCCTGGACCAGGCCGAGAAATCTGGGGAAAATGGCCCGGCCCGGCCCGGTTTGGCCCGGCCCGGGTGTGGCCCGGTTTGGCCCGAATTTTCTGGCCTGTTTGTTTAAATGTGAGTCTTTTTTATTTTCGTAAACGGGTTCGTGTTGAATCGTGTTCCTAACTTATGGCCGGCCTGATGAGTAGAGTGAAAATTAGTTTATAGATTATCACATTGGTTTTACACTCCGGAGACAAATCCATCTGCCGGTTCTCTTCTTCTTCTTCTTCCCTGATTGTGAAAATTGTGATTAACATGAGATGATGACAATTGTTATGCAGGGGGACCCACTTTGGATAGACAAACACGAGCAGAATTGTTTAATTATGATGGGATGGGACCAAAAAGGATAACAAATATATTTGTGACCAAAATTTGTCTTCTAAGCAGCTATGAGCTACCAAAGCAGCAACAAAAGATAAAGGTTATGCTTTTGTTAATGATTTGAGCACGCTTGTGCTCCCAACTTGTCTTCAACTTTGTAGGCCAATGTTCTCTCATTGAAGGGAACTCTGTTTTCCAAACACATTTTCAAGTTGTCTGCCGGGGAGACTCTTCTCTGTGCTGTGCTAATCCATACCGTTGATCAAGTCACCACAGTGTGTGTCAACAAATCAGAGTCATCCCCTTGTGTGTGTGTGTGTGTGTGGTGTCACATGTGGGCATGTGCACATTGGTAGTACCAAAGGAGTGTTTTGGACTTATGTCTGAAAAGAGCCAGATCCAGCACAATCAAGTCAACTGGAGTGTCCTTTGAGATAGGGATGTTAGCTTCACTTGCTTCTTCAATGATTTCTGGAGGAGAGAAAAACAAAATCGATCATGTTTGAATTTCCTGTAAGATCCAGCACATATCACATGATGCCTCTTTAGGAAGTTTTTACAATTAAACTGTGCTTGCAATCTTCTTCCAGTTACTTTATCGTTCTTTATCCTAAATTGTTATGTGTTAAAATTGAATAACATGAAAAAAAAAAAGGGGCCCGGGCCCGGCCCAAGCCCGGCCCTAAATATTGGGCCTAGGGCCTGGGCCTGGACCAGGCCTAGGATTCCCTTCGGCAGGCCCGGCCCGGCCCGGTTTACACTCTTCTTGGCCCTGCCCCGGCCCGGCCCCACTGCAGGCCCGATGGGCTTGGGCTGGGCCGGCCCAAGCCCGGCCCTTTGACATCTCTAGCTGCAAGGGTAATGCGATGGAAAATTCCTCGAACACAGAATACATGGGATCTTCATATAGCTTGGGACTTGACCTGATTTTGTTTGAAGAACACTTGCGAGTAGTGATTAACTTGGATGATGTTTCTTGGTTACAAAGTTAGGGTCTCCCTGTACTGTTTACTTTTGTTGAATCAGCTTTCATCTGAAATTAAAAAAGAAATAAAAGTACAAGAAGGATTTAATGGTCAAGAAGGATTTTTCCTTCTTGGATTTACTTTTTGAGTTCAAACATTGGATGCGCCCTTTGCATAGCTCCGAAACGCAACTTGAGAATTGATGCCAAGGAAAGTGGGTTCGTACTTACGTGGAGGTGCCACAAAGGCTGCAGTCCGAGTCAGCTTCCAAGTATGTAAAGTGAGAGACAGCAAGGGTGGAACAAGGGCAGAGACCAAGGGCTTCCCAGACAGAACTCGAGGGTGGCAGTGCTGCGAGGGCGATAGCGCGAGATGAATACACGATGACAGTCACAGTCCGATGCTTAGGTCCAGAGTCAGGGTACTGTATGTTTCTCTCTAGAATTCTAGAGTGAGAAAGTGAAAATGTCCAAATCCGTTCCACTCCTCAAATGAATTCTCAAGACCTCTATTTATAGAGATTGAGATGATGATGTCATTAACCGACACGTGGCGCTCCCCGGGAGTGACACGTCACCGGGGGGTCCACGGGTGCCGGTGCTCCATGGACTGTCAGATCGCATATTCAACCGGCCTGCTCCTCACAGCGTCGCTCTGTCTGTCTGGAAAGACTGGCTCCCACCGCATCGGTGTGGCCAGAGAACCCCCTTGATCTAGCCTCCAATCCAAGCCCTTGCGGAGTCCCACAGGCCTGGCAGCGGTGGGGAAGACCCGACGCCCAACTGCCAGGTGAACTAGGCGCGATGCCCTCCGAAGACCTGCTCCCGTCTCGGAGTGACCCGGGGGTCATAGTCCCTAGGGGTGCCGACGCAAGCCCCCAGTGCCGGAGCACGTAGGCCAGTCACGCAGGCACCCTGACGGAGATAGTGTCCCGGAGGAGTCGTCTATTCCGCAGGCCAAGGTAGCATCCCGGAGGAGCCGTCTACCCGGCCGGCCAAGGTAGCATCCCGGAGGAGCCGTCTACCTGGCGGAAGGGGAGTTGAAGAGCTCCCTGGCAGAGATAGTGTCCCGGAGGAGTCGCCTATCCCTGCGGGTGAGTCCTTATGCCGGAGCACTTGGAGCGAGTCAAGGTAGCATCCCGGAGGAGCCGTCTACCCGACTGGCCGAGGTAGCATCCCGGAGGAGCCGTCTACCTGGCGGAAGGGGAGTTGAAGAGCTCCCTGGCAGAGATAGTGTCCCGGAGGAGTCGCCTATCCCCGCGGGTGAGTCCTTATGCCGGAGCACTCGGAGCATGTCAAGGTAGCATCCCGGAGGAGCCGTCTACCCGACTGGCCGAGGTAGCATCCCGGAGGAGCCGTCTACCTGGCGGAAGGGGAGTTGAAGAGCTCCCTGGCAGAGATAGTGTCCCGGAGGAGTCGCCTATCCCCGCGGGTGAGTCCTTGTGCCGGAGCACTCGGAGCATGTCAAGGTAGCATCCCGAGGAGCCGTCTACCCGACTGGCCGAGGTAGCATCCCGGAGGAGCCGTCTACCTGGCGGAAGGGGAGTTGAAGAGCTCCCTGGCAGAGATAGTGTCCCGGAGGAGTCGCCTATCCCCGCGGATGATGTACACTCCGGAGAGTGGGTTGAAGCATGTTCCATGACCAAGGCAAGGTGCGCATGGTGTGATGAATGAGTGTGGTGCCCGGGGGCATGATGACATGATTGTGGCGCATGGGCGCGATGAAGTGAGTAAGGTGCCGGGAGCACGTCTATGTCAATGGCGCGGCGCATGGGCGCGACGGAGTGCATAAGGTGCCGGGGGCATGTTTGTGTCAATGGTGGCGCATGGGCGCGACAGAGTGCGTAAGGTGCCGGGGGCACGTTGGTGTCAATGGTGGCGCATGGGCGCGACAAAGTGCTTATGGTGCCGGGGGCACGGTAGTGTGACAGAGAGCCTGGAGGCACGGCTGTATCAGCGGCGCGGCGCATGGGCGCGGCGGAGTGCGTAAGGTGCCGGTGGCACGTATCATGACGATGGCGCGAGGGCGCGGCGACGAACGTCGCGGGGCAATACTTGGTGCCGGGCACGTATCATGCCGAAAATGGGTTTGCGCGGAGGGGTGAACCACCGGGGGAAAATGGCCGAGGCCAAGCCCTCCAGGAGGCCGAGGCCGACCCCCATGGCCTGGGGAAGGCCGAGGCTGACCCCCTGGGGTTGGCCAAGGCCAAATGGTTGTCTTCCATTTTCGGAGCCCAAGGTCACTTCTCCTTTTACGAACTTCGGGTGCGCCGTCGGTAGGTGTTTTGATAAGCAATGATGAATCCGGAAGTTACGTTATGACGAGTGCGTTGCCAAGAACCATACCCACATTGCGGACGAGGTGCCAAGGTTACGTATGGAGCACACGAAGCGAATAAAGTGCGAAAATGAGTTTGCGCGGAGGGGTTAACCATCGGGGGAAAATGGCCAAGGCCAACCCCTCCAAGAGGCCGAGGCCGACCCCCATGGCATGGGGAAGGCCGAGGCCGACCCTCTGGGGTTGGCCAAGGCCATTGCCCCTTGACCCCGTTGCTCCAAAATGTGCCGTCGGCCAATATTTTTGGTGACAAGGTGTTCGGGCGGTCTTGGCGTGACGATCGTGTTATCGTGAGCGACGTTAACGTGAAGTAATCGGCACCTAAGCCACGTGCAAAACGAGAAATATAAGAGGCTTGGGAGCGCGCATTTTGACCGGTTCGATGCGTTGGAAAAAATAACTGTTGAAGAAGCCGACGTGTGCGCGTGAAGCGGGACCCCTAGTGGGCCCTTAGGTGCGACCAGAATAGGTTGGGAACAAGAATACACCTTACCATCCAAACAAAAAAGGTACAAAGGCACGCCATAGTCCACCGAATAGGCATTGATAGCTATGATCAATAGCTCCATCGGTCGACTTCCCTCGTCTCTCTATGGAGACTATAGCCCTATATGTTGTTGGTTGACATTGATGTTACCTTTTGCTTGGTTGGAGTTGTTGCTTAAATTATACTCCATCTGTCCCTTTTTATTTGATCACTTTTGACTTGCACGCTTATTTTGAAAATAAATTATATTTTATAAGTTTCTCATTCTATCCCAAGAGAGAGAAAATGATGGAACAAAGTGGGTCAGGAGAGAGAAAAATATTGGTTGATGGAAAATTACATATGGAAAGATAAATAGAATAAAAAAATATAAGAAGTGGAAACATGGAAAAACACATATGGAATCTTTTTTAATTTGAAAAGTGATCAACTTTTATGTGACAGCCTAAAAAAAATTATGATCAATTAATTAGGGACGGAGAGAATAGTACTTACGTTTGCACATGTAGTAATGACGTGGTTGCCATTGGTTTAACTTTTGATTCTCTACGCCTTTGTATTCTCTCTTCTCTCTCCTCGAAAGATAACCCCCATTCCCTAAAGCCATCACTTTATCCTATCCTCTGCCACCACCGTTGGTTTCCTCCGGCATGTGTGGGGTGGTAGTGTAGGTTGATGGTTCCTAAGTTTAAGTTCTACCTTGCTTGTTTCAATTTTTGTTTTGGGGCCTCCTTATGGCAGCTTTCTTGAGATGCCTGAGGTTGGGGGTTGACAGCTCAGATGGGGGTCAGAGTGTACGGTGGTGATGGGTTTCCAGGTATATATATATATATATATATGGTGGGCTGAATTGTTAGGCATCGTGGTGCCATTGCGTTGGAGAGGGTGAGTTGGAGAGGGTGGCGAAACTGGTCAAAAGGGGGTTCTGTTCTTCTTTTGTTCCGAAAGTTCGATTGGCATCGGCCACACCTCCTTTAATATTCCACACTTTGAGAATGTAGTGAATCAGAGAGTCTTGGGTATACAATTTAAGAATGGAAAACTTGAAAGAGGGAAGAAGGAGAGAAAGAAGAATTAGAGAAGAAGAAGTTGATTTGTTCAATCATCATGCATGAAAATTACAATCTCTCTCTACTTCTTTGTTATATCATATATTCTCCAACTGATAGAAAATTTGAACAACTTACGAGTTCCAAGGGAGGGAACACGTGTCAACATCTAATTATCTAAATAGTTTGTTGGTATTTAGCCACTAATCCAATGGCCATACGACCCCTCAGCATTATTTGTTGCCCCACCTGCCATCTTAGCACCCACTTATGACTTGGTAGTACCGCATGCTTTAAATCTAGCATTCTCTCCAACACTCGTGTGCCTTAGTCTTTATCTCTTGACCATTGATTTGATAGTCGTTGCGTTGGTAACTGTTGCGGCAGTTGGTGGCTGATGATGATGCACGTGGACCTTGATGGGTGGTTGAACAGAGCTAGTTATGACAATAGTGATAGTGGGCCATTGCGCCGGTGGAGCTAGGGGGCTCCGATTGATAGGGAATCTATCCAGTGGGTGGTAGTGCTACTAGGCAGAAAATGGGGGTGAGTCTGTTGAAAAGAAATTTTTTATTCATCTAGGGTTATTTTCCCTTCCCCCTCTTTTTCATGAACAAAAGATTGGTTGGATTTGATTTGGCGGTGCTTGGTACTACTATGGTGGTGGATGGTTTTGAAGGATTCCGAGTGGTGGGCTGCTAGGCGGGTTACTATTGGTCTTACGTCGGGAGTTGTTGTGGTAGAGCCGTGGGGTTGTTGTCGTTGGTGGTGGTCTCGCAATGGTTGCTTGGATTAGTGGTGAATCTATTTAATGGCGAGGTTCAGCTGTGGGTGAAGGTGTATATCTAGATTGTCGATGATCACACCTCCGGCACTGTCACGATGGTGGTGACATGCAGTGATGTGCGTGGGCACAGCTGTGTATGGTGGCCTTAGGTGTTCGGGGCACAAGGCTGCGTAAATTGTTGTGATTTTGGTTGTTTCCTTTGCCGACATGCACCGTTAAGTGCTGGTTGTTTGTACTGATCCAATTTCAAAAACAAAACAAAACCAAAATGGGGGGAAAAAAAGGGACAATATAAAAAAGTTTTTTTTTTTTTTTTTAGACTCCCATGTACTATTTCTTTGAAGTGGTGCTTACCGAATCTTGATGTCATCCTTGTGTATATGTCTCTCATGAAATGGTGGTTTGCTTTCTTGTGATGCTCAATGGATTTGGATATCAAATGTTGCTGACGGGTGATTTTTAACTTTTTGAAACATCTTGTTAATTTATCCCTAAAAAATTTCTAAGATATGCAGCATTTTTTTTTTTTTTTGAACAACAAGGAGTGGTTAACCATTACTATCAGCTAGAAAAGGTTACAAGAGTAAAATGCATGAGTTTTAACTTCCTTCAACTACTTCAAGAAATGAAATTGAACTAAGAGGGGACTAAGAGGGGAAGTGAAATGACGTGGAGGCCAAGTGGACTAAGAGGGGAAGTGAAGACCTTGCCTTAAAAAACTATGAGATATCCAGTTAATAGGAGGCTTGACCGCCAACTTTTGTTGAATGTAAAGATTTAGAAGTTTGAGGTGATAAGTGTCAAAATTGAAACCTTGAGGTTTTGGGTGGCTTTGACCCCTGAAGTTTGCAGGTGCTAAGTGCAATTAATCATTAAAAGAATGATATTCAGGCACAATGTTATGTCCACAAATGTTGTAAAACTCTTTAACAGTCGACAAAAATACGTTAACCTATACGTAAAAGTCGCTAAAGTCGTTATTGGATGTGGTTACAGTGAAAAATCGGCATCCCTGAACTTCTCGTTTGGTGCCGAATCGGAGATTTAGTGAACTTAATTTTGTTAGAATGTGATGACTAGAGGATCAACATGTCAAGGGAAATTCAAACTTGTGTGCAACATTTATTCCCTATACTCGTCAACTAGAGTTTCCATTGGAGTAACCATCTAGAAGGCTTGTGAGCTTCGTTTGTCAATCAACCATGTGGAGGAGTCTTCGCTACCATACAACAATCCAAAACAATCATAAGAGTATGACATGAGTATGGTCCAAATTTTTTTTTAATTATAAGTTATGGTCGTCCACTGAATATGCCCCCAAAAAGTTTCTTAATTATAAGTTATGGCCGTCCACTGAATACGCCGAAAGTGCATGCTCACCAATAAAAGGACCTTTTTATTTTTTATTATGTCGGCAACTAATAGAAGCTCAACAATTTTTTTNATTTGATTAATAGATTGTTATCGACGTATTTTTCATCAATGAGCTGAAAATCTAGGAGGCATCAGTGCTCGGTATCGGTATTGAGTGCTCAAAGATCATGGTGGAAGGCGACAATGCAGAAGTTATTGCGACAACTTCGCGCAAATAGATCTAAAGGAAGAATAGGAAATGCCGCTGCACACTCGTTTGGGCGAAATGCAAAGGTTAGATAGACGATGTTTTCATCTGGAGTGAAGCGACTCACTTGATTGTTATGTCCAAATATTCTGCATTAAATGAAATCGCCACTTTAGAAAAAGAAATCATTTTAGATAGAGGGGGTTTAATTTCATTATAATGACAAATGGTTGTGAATGTTACAAATCAATGTCCCAAGACAAATGGTTGTGAATATTACAAATCAATGTCCCAATCCAAATGTCTAAGACCATGTTTTGTGGCTGAATAGGTCAATTATGGACGGCTATCTAGAAAAAGGGGACTTTGTTCACTATTAATAACCTAGTACTTTACGCAATTCATCAAGAAACAAATGTCTTACTCTTGAATTCTCTTTCTTTTCAACTACGTAGATCCAAAGACTGGCTCCAAGCTATAACCTCAGAATCTAAGCAAATGAGCCTTTGGATAAACACAACCATCCAAGACTAGTATGCAAAGAAATGTCAGGTTTCCCTATTGAATACAGTCAAGTTGCTTTCTATATATTATTACTTGACCAAGCCACGTTTGCAGTGCATAGGGAACAAGGAAAGGTTCAATGGCCGGCTTTTCGCCTATATACTTCGCATTTTTGCAAGCTTGAGTCTCACCAATAGTTGTGTTATGACTTCAAGCTGATCTCACCCAGTCAGGGGGGCTTACTGGCTCTCGTGGTCTTTCCATACCTTCCCACCGTCGGGCATCGAAACGACCCTGTTCACCCATATCTACTATGCGTTTTTGATGCCGAATGTCACGTACAAGTTCGACATCACAGACTCAACCGCGTTGATGCTCAAGAACTTCACATCCACGCTTCACTCGAGTAATCCACCCTTGAAGACGCTCTTCTCCATTGGTGGGGCAAACAACGGCCGTGAACTCTTCTCTCGAATGTCTTCAAACTCATCCTCACGAAAGGTTTTCATCGACTCAACTATAGAAGTGGCACGAAAGTTTGGTTTCGATGGTATTGATCTCGACTGGGAGTTTCCTCAAACCAAAGAAGAAATGGATAACTTCGGCCTCTTATTACACGAGTGGCGGGCCGAGGTCGAGAAGGAGGCCGTGGCTACTGGTCGCCCTCCACTTTTGCTCTCCGCAGCCACCTACTTCGCGGTTGACTTTTTCGTATCCGATGTCTATCGATCGTACCCAGTAGGCTCGGTCAGCGAAAATTTGGACTGGATCAATGCAATGTGCTACGACTACTACGGCTGGTGGGACCCATCAGCGACTGGGGCCCAAGCCGCCTTGTATGATCCAAAAAGCAATGTGAGTACGAGTTACGGGCTTCTATCATGGATCAAGGCCGGGTTCCCGGGAAAAAAGTTGATCATGGGCTTGCCACTCTATGGAAGGTCTTGGAAGCTCAAGGACCCTATGGCCCATGGCATTGGGGCTCCGGCAGTCGGGTCGGGTCCCGGAGAGTCAGGGGAAATGACTTACTCCGAAGTTGAGAAGTTTAACAGAGAAAATAACGCAACCGTGGTATATGACTTAGCCACCGTATCCACGTACTCTGTCGCCGGAACTTCATGGATTGGGTACGATGATGTTAGGTCCACGACGGCGAAGATATTGTTTGCGCAGACCCTTGGGCTTCGTGGGTACTACTTCTGGACCGTTAATGGCGACCATGAATGGAAGATCTCCAAAGCAGGTACGACCAAGTGTAGTTTTTTCCTTTTCTTTCATTGCCCAATAAGTAGTAGCTTCTCCAGTAAAAAGTTCAATCAGGTTTCTTAAGAGGAATATTTCTCAATTGAAACATTTGTCCTTATTCTTGTTCATTTTACGTCATGCTGGCTCGTTTGTAACAGGAAAAAAGCGTATACATGACTAGCCAGAGCCGCCTTTTTTTTTCTTCTTGTAATAAAGTCTTCTCTTTCTTCAAGTTTATTGAATGGTATGCCTGAATTTATGTTGTTGCTATGATGCAGCTTCCAAGTCATGGATTATTTGAAACAACTGCGGGAACTTCAGCAACGCCTTGCATGAGCCCTTGCACCCAATCAACTTCCTCACAAGGAAAGGCTTTTACTAATGATGATTTGGTTTGGATAATTGAACTTTCCTTGTACTATTTGTGACAATATTGAATTTGTGGTTAGTAGACATAAGTGACAGTTTCACAGTATTAAACATGGCAAGATCTGTGCGCATGTCACAGTTACGTACTGATTGTATTCAGATAGATCGTGTGTCATTTACCTTTAAGAACTTCAAATTAATGTATCCCACATTGCTCAATAATGAGGAAATAAACAATATTTTACTTGTTAATCATCATACATTAACACAAGAAATGGAAATTATTATTGCAGATGCACACAAATGAATATCAGGATAGAGCAGTATCTGTCTTGAATTCTGCTGTGGGTTGGTCTTAGGGCTCCTCAAAGATCAGCTACGTACTGCCATCCCATGCTAGTGATGCTGCCATGTACATGCAGCACATTAGACAATACCAAAGTTAGTCAGACCAGCTTCAATATATACATTATACGTTGGAGAGGATCCACATTTATATATGTCGAAGACATCAAGATATTTGCAAACCTAAAGCAATTAAATAGCTCAATGGTGTGGTTTATTTTCTGCTTTCAGTGAATCTATCATTTTAAGTAGTGAATTAAAATTAAACTAGTACTAGCCGATGAAAAAACCGCCCGCTAGACACTAATCGTGCGCGATCAATCTAATGATTTTGCTGTGGTGGAAGGGACAGGCAAAGCTTCTTTGGCATTGGCATGGACCGACCTCAACTAAACTAGAATCGAGTCTTTTTCTGTTGATATATTTACTGAGGGTGCAATTTTAAGTAGGAGGATCTAGAATTGAATCACGCATTCAATAAGAGTGGACATGATCGAGCTGATAATTTTAGGTTACCTTAGCTAGTTAGGATACATCAAAAATGTTCACGATTTGATTACCTGCTCTAGCAAGAGTCCAATTTCTGTCGGTTCCAAGTGCCCAGAAAAAGTACCCCCCAAGACCTTGGTCCTTGGCATATTTAACCTTGTTTCTGATTGATGTTGGGTCATCATATCCAATCCAATTGGTTCCTGCATAAGAGTATGTCGAGACTGTGTCGTTATCGTACACTACATTGGCACCATTTGCCAAATTGAAAGCCACGATATCGTCGTAGGACATGATCCCTCCATTTCCAGGGCCTGTTCCATTAGCAGGAGCTCCAATTCCATGCACGTTGGGATCTTTCAATTGCCATGTCTTTCCATACATTGGCATTCCCATCACTAATTTTTCTGATGGCACGCCATCTTCAATCCACGACGAAATGCCAAAGCTAGTGCTAATGTTGCTTGAATTATCATAGAGCAACGCAGGTGAACCAGTGACAGTAGTGTCCCAACTGCCTCGGTAATCATAGCACATGGGATTCACAAAATCAACATATTCTTTAATGGCATCACCTGGGTAAGTCCAGGGAACATCTGCCAGGAAAAACTAGGAAGCAAAATAAACCACAGCCGACAAGAGGAGTCGAGGCCTGCCGGAGGGCAATGACCCCTTGTTGACACTGGCATGCCACTCCCTGAAAAAGACTGCGAGGTTTGACATGTCTTGTTGGTTGTTTGGGGATTCCCAGTCAAGATCAAGTCCATCAAAGCCATACCTGCGTGCTACATCAATACTTGACTTGATAAATGCAGCGCGGTTATCAGAATTGCCTACCATGTTCGAGAAAGTGTAGGGGCTTCCGTTGGCGCCTCCAACAGATAGGAAGGCTTTTGCTGAGGGATTTTTGGCGTGGAGGGTGGCGGTGAAGTTTCCCATCCATTGATCATCGGGTTGGGTTACAAAAAGTTGGTAACTGGTGGCATCCGCCAGAACAAAGGCATAGAAGAGATGTGTGAAGTATGAAGTAGGGATGGTTGAAGGAGGCAATGTTTCGGCAAGCCATGAAGGCCAATATGCACCTTTGATGCCATCGGAGGGCAGTAAAGGAGCAAAATTCGTCGGAGATGCAAGAGCGACAAAAATTTGATGACCGGCTGTGGCAAGGATGACCAGAAAAAGGGACAAAAATGTTGGCAAGGCCATTATTGTTGGTGTTGTTACTATCAAGGCTTATATGCAAGTACATTTATACTGTCCAGGCTCCGATTGTATCGAGATTCTATGTTCATAATTGTTCTGTTCTTTGTGTTGGAGGGTTGTGTTTAGATTTGAGCAGGGCTAGAATTTAAGTCAGAAGGTATATTCATTGAGAGAAGAAGCTGTGTAACATTGTTAGGGCTATATTCATGCTTTAAATTTGTCTCTCTTGGCCAGCTTTCACCTTTCCAAGAAGGTTTTGTCCAGCATGATTCTGACATGCCTATAATCCAACATGCTGGTGCAGTAATCTATTCTAAAGAGTTGAACACCATGTCCATTGTATGTTCTTTCTAATTGGGAATTCTTATTCTGTCAGTAATGTGAACATGAATTCTGAGACAAAGGTGATGAGATAGGGCTCCAAGAAAAGTTCTGTGACTAACCACAGGAGCTGATATAGAATCTTACCTTTACCTTTTTTGGGGCGAATGCATATTTATGAAAAAGATTTTCTTTACCAAATACATTTGGTTAGTCTTTTTATAGGTGAAGATTAGAATGAATGCATGATGTGATTTAAGGAAGAATAGACGCATTAATACTGATTTGGGAGACAGAGACTATTATTTAGTGTAAACTAAGGGCGGCAATTACAACCCAAACCCGTTTACCCGCCCAAATCCGCCCACTTAAAAATTACCCAAAACCATTGATGCCAAGGAAAGTGGTTCGTACTTACGTGGATGTGCCACAAAGGCTGCAGTCCGTGTCAGCTTCCAAGTATCTAAAGTGAGAGACAGCAAGGACGGAGTAAAGGCTGAGAGCAAGGCTTCCCAGACAGGCCTTGAAGAATGGCCGTGCTGCGAAGGCACAGCTAAGACGAACAAGGTCGGCAGTTGATAGTCCAAGTCAGGGTCCGAGTCGAGGTCCAAGTCAGGGTCCAATGTTATGACCTTAAGTTATGTCCAATTTTGTGTTTCTCTCTAGAATCCAAGAGCTCTCCAAGTCTCGAGTGAAAAAGTGATTTTTGTGAGAGTGAAAAAAAAGTTCCATTTGAGTTGTAAAGTTCACTATTTATAGGAAATAGTGTGCTTATGTCATAAAGTGCCACATGTCGTCCCTTGGGAATGACATGTCACAAGGGGTCCCAAAATACGGGTTCTTCGTTGGAATGTCGGTTCCCAAATTCGCGTTGCTTGCCTCGCACAGCGTCGCTTTACCTGTCTGAGAAGACTGACTATACCGTGATGGCATGATCAGAGTAAACCCATTGCCCCAGCCACCAATCCAAGCCCTTACTGAATCCCACGAGGTGCGTCAAGAGACGCGCAGAGAACCTGACAGTGGTGAGGGTTACCCCTGTAGCCAACTGCCAAGCGGACTAGGCACGATGCCCTCCGAGGACCTACTCCCGTCCCGGAGTGACCCGGGGGTCATTGCCCTGGTGGTGTCGGTGATCAATGGTAACATGAGCGTATATGGTTGTAGCTCAGTGCTCCGAGTCCGTGGCGAGAGGTCCTCGTGCCGGAGCCCCCTGTGACTGTGACGGCGATGGCTATAAGGTTGTGAGCCCATCCCGGTACGATGGTTGACACCCCCCTGTGATTGAGACGGCGATGGCTATAAGGTTGTGAGCCCATCCCGGTACGAGGGCCGAAGCCACCCTGTGCTTGAGACGGTGATGGCTGTAAGGTTGGGGGCCCGTCCCGTACGAGGGCCGAAACCCCATGTGATTGAGACAGCGATGGCTATAAGGTTATGAGCCCATCCCGGTACGAGGGCTGAGCCCCCCTCCCCCCTGTGATTGAGATGGCGATGGCTATAAGGTTGTGAGCCCATCCCGGTACGGGGACCGAAGCCCCCCAGTGATTGAGACGGCGATGGCTATACCCGGTACGAGGGCTAAAACCCCCATGTGATTGAGACGGCGATGGCTATAAGGTTGTGAGCCCATCCCAGTACAGCCCCCCTGTGATTGAGACGGCGATGGCTATAAGGTTGTGAGCCCATCCCGGTACGAGGGTTGACACCCCCCTGTGATTGAGACGGCGATGGCTATAAGATTGTGAGCCCATCCCGGAAGCATGTAACATGATTGTGGCGCATAGGCGCGGTGCCTACAGCACGAGACATTACCTGGTGCCGGGGCACATGTTATGAAAGTGGCGCACGGGCGCGGCGACGAACGTCGCGAAGACAATACCTGGTGCCGGGGCACATGTTATGAAAGTGGTGCGACGACGAACGTCACGAAGCAATACTTGGTGTCGGGGGCACGTATGATGAGAATCGCGCACGGGCGCGGCGACGATCATCGCGGAGCAATACTCATGAGAATGGTGCACGGGCGTGGTGACGAACATCGTGGAGCAATACTTGGTGCCATGGGCACGCATCATGAGAATGGCGCATGGGCGTGGCGACAAACATCGCAGAGCAATACTTGGTGCCGGGGGCACGTATCATGAGAATGGCGCACGGGCGCGGTGACAAACGTCGCGGAGCAATACTTGGTGCCGGGGCACGTATCATGAGAATGGCGCACGGGCGCGGCGACGAACGTCGCGAAGCAATACTTGGTGCCGGGGGCACGTATGATGAGAATGGCGCACGGGCGCGGCGACAAACGTCGCGGAGCAATACTTGGTGCCGGGGCACGTATCATGAGAATGGCGCGCAGGCGCGGCGACGAACATCGCAGAGCAATACTTGGTGCTGGGCGCAAGTATGATGAGAATGGCGTCCGAGCGCGGCGACGAACTTCGAGGAGACATACTTGGTGCCGGGGCACGTATCATGAGAATGGCGCAAGGGCGCAGCGACGAACGTCGCGGAGCAATACTTGGTGCCGGGGGCACGTATGATGAGAATGGCGCACGGGCGCGGCGACGAACGTCACGAAGCAATACTTGGTGTCGGGGACACTTATGATGAGAATGGAAAACGGGCGCGGCGACGAACGTCGCGGAGCAATACTTGGTGCCGGGGCACGTATCATGAGAATGGCGCAAGGGCGCGGCGATGAACATCGCAGAATAATACTTGGTGCCGGGGCATATATCATGAGAATGGCGCATGGGCGCGGCGACGAACGTCGCAAAGCAATACTTGGTGTCGGGGTACGTATCATGAGAATGGCGCACGGGCGCGCGTCGGGTGTCCCAAAGATAGGATGTGAGCTAAGCGTGCCTAGCAGAACAAGATATTGTACGCAACATGTAGTAGTGACAAAGTTGGGAAGTGATGGTATGCGGTTGTCAACGACGGGTTATTCGATGGTAGCGTGCGACTTTGGGTGACAGGCATCGCGAGAGCGGTGCGCGGTCATGGGCGTCAGACGACAGACGTCACGGAGTTGATGTACGAACGTCCGTAAACATCGTGGAGGTGCAAAGACTTGAAAAAATAAGTGCACGCGATGGGAGAGGCCATAGGCCAAAAATGGGGGAAGGCCAAGGCCAACCCCTTCTGGAGGCCGAGGCCGACCCCTGGGGTTGGCCAAGGCCAAATGGCCAACTCCCATGAAGGAGCACAAGGCCACTCCCCCCCTCTGGTGAACTTCGGGCGCCCCGACGGTAGGTGTTTTAATGGGCAAATACAAATTCGAAAGTTGCATCAGGACGAGTGTGTCGACGTGAATCGTACCTACATGACGAACGAGAT